>PVIR01018834.1:0-23903 GCA_004026965.1 Petromus typicus | reverse complement strand
TGCAGCAATCTGTTAGATATCTAAGTAGAAAGATGACATTGAAAAGAATACATTGTCCCGACTTGAGAGAAAAAGCTAAGGCCAGGATAATTTATTGGTACATTAATTCCTGGTTTATTTTGTTTGTTTTTGTTTTGCTTTGTTTTGTTTTTTGCCCCTTTGCCTCTAAAACATGAAAGTTCCAAACAGATATCTATACACAAAGTAACTGATTCCCTTGGATATATGTACAGTCTGGAAAACAGAAATATTGTTTACCTTTGGTAAAGTTTTAATTTTAGTATTTCCATCGTCTAGGAGCTGGTACAGAAGACAGAAGAGAGAAAAGGCAGAGGAAGGAATGCACTTGAGAGGTGGAAAATTACAAAACTATTTTTCTCGGAATATGAGGATTGCAGAGAGGAGTGCATCCAAAAATTTTACCAAAAGTAAATTATTGTTTTTAGTCCCTTTTCCTGTACTTTGGAAGCTAATTCATGATAAAGTGAAACTGACCTAACACGTATGGATTTATTTATTCATAATATAGAAGGTAATATTATCAAAGTTTGAATAACCCCCTCATATTTACTTCTCTTCTAGACATATATACATATATATATGTATATATATATGTGTATATATATATGCATATATATGTGTATATATATGTATATATATATATATATATATATATATATATATAGGCATTTTTCACCAATAAATAAAACTGATTATAGATATGAGACAAGGAAAGTATAAGTTTCTCTTATTATCTCTCAGGTTATCAGGAGGATGAAAATGCTTCAAAAATTATTAGACCTGGGCTGAGGTCTAATAATAATAGCTCAGTGCTTCCAGCAAGTGCAAGGGCCCTGCAAGTGTGGGTTTGATCCCTGTAACCACATACAAAAATGCCAGGTGTGGAGACTCATGCCCAGCAACAATCAATACCACACACCACAGTGTCAGGCATGGTGCCTCATGCCTGTAACCCAGCACTTGGGAGGCAGAGGCAAGAGGATTGCTGTGAGTTCAAGGCTGAGTTCAGGGCCAGCCTGAACTAAAAAAGAGAGATCCTGTCTCAAAAAAAAAAAAAAATTATGAAACCATGCCAAAAAATATATCCTTGAACATCACCTTAATAGTAAATTATAGCTGGCTCAATAATATATGAATCTGAGATTATACTGATACGCATTAAATAAACATTCTTAAACTCTTATATTCCTCAAAGAGCAAATATGTAGAAATGAAATTGCAAAAGTAACTAAGTATGTTAAACCAGAGGGTAAAACTATTACCAACATTATTATGGGTAATATTAGAATAAACCAACGTCATTTGCATCCTGATAAAACATAGTGAAAAACACCTATTATCACTTTGTGATGTTCTTATCAAAAATACACCACCTGATTTTCTCACTAGGAAACATGAAACAAACTCAAGTTTAGGTGCTTTATGATAGCTAGCTTTCTAAGTTACAGATCAAGTAAACATACAAACAAAAAACAACAATAGAATTTAGACATGAAAAGTAGATCAGAGGATCTCTTTAAAGTCTGAGGAAACTTAGCAAATAGTTCATATGATCCTAAATAATATAAAGTGATGTACAGTAGAAGTAATAGAATCAAGGGAAAGAAATGGTAGAATTTGATTTTCAGTGTATCATATCAAGTCATTTGAATCCAATTCACAAATAGCATCTGAAAAAGAAACAGAACAATCTCTATTGTTCCTCGACCCTTCAAATTGTTTGCCTTTCCTCACCCAAAATGAACTCATTGAATTCTGTGGATCCATTAGTGTTCCTATCTTTGGGAATAATAAAAAGTAGTAGAAAAACTTTATGAATCATTTGGTTAAAAAAAAGCAATAAACAATTTAGGAGTGTATCCCAGTGAGTATGCATGGTTAACTGGAATAAGGTCCTAGGCCCAACTCCAAAGACAGAAGAAAAACATCATAAACCAAAGGATAATTCATCAAGAACCACAGGACTAATAAATACCACTATAATACTAGCACTTAACTTTTTATGTTCAAAGAATTGGTGCATAGACCCAATTGTGATGTGTCCCATTGGCTGAGAAGAGTAAAGTACACTTCTGGGTGTGTCTGTGGAGTGTCTCCAGAGATGAATGGTATGTAGGACAACCAACTTTTGGGGGAGGAGCCCCTTGAACTGTGGGTGGCAGGATTCTGTTGGGTTTGTGGTCTTGAGTGGAATAAAAAAGGAAAAAGGAAGTAGACTGCATTTTTCAGGAGCTCCCTGCTGCTTAAGTATGTGTATCTTTTGCTACTTCACCTTCTGCTGCTGCCACTGTTACCCATGGAAGTGAATCTCTAGTTTCCTCAACCTTCCAGTTCTGACTCATGCTGGGCATCCTCCAGGGGCCTGGAGCGTCCTCTGCCTCAGCTTGGCACTACTGATTGACCCATCTTGTAGTGTGGCTTACAGATTCTGAGCTAAGGAGCAGGAGGATTTTTTCAGGGTACAGAGAGCCACTGTGGACTGTCCCCCTGGGATCCTGCAAGCCTGCACGATAAATTCCCCTGCATAAACTTGTGTGTGTGTGTGTGTGTGTGTGTGTGTGTGTGTGTGTGTGTAGATTCTGTTCCTCCAGAGAACCCCAAACCAAACACAATTTAATCTCCATAAAACTAAACAAAATGTGTTTTGTCCTAAATTTCTGACAAAGAATCTGATGTTTGGGATGTTAATAATGAGCTTGCTGTTACCTAGAGAGTAACTGATGAGACCAGGTTTCAAATTTTACTTTTAACAATAACTTTGAAATCCGCTTTATCTTTGACAGTCACAGTTTATACAGACTGTCATATTTAGGGAAGGCTAAAACAGGGAGGGAGATTAATCTGGATTTTAGACTTTTATGTTAACTATAGTCCAGTCTACCATCAGAAACTATGAACACAAGTATACATTCACAAACACACACACACACACACACACACACACACACACACACACACACACACATTTAAATGTACAGTGAAGCTTATGTATATCCGAAGCTTTCAAAGAATGCTCATTCCTGCTACAACTCTTACAGCAAATGTGTGCTGGATAGAGCATCACTAATAGCAACATTTATCTCCTAGGAATCATTCTCATAACTTTTCACTAGGTCATAGTACTTATATGTGCAAATTGTACTAACTGGGAAACTTTCTTCCCAGTCCTAGCACATTTGCTATTAGATATCATATTGGGTTTGCACGCATTAAAGACCTTCTTTCTGTTCTCATCTCTCTGTCAGTTCAGCTATTTAACTTTGCTTCCTAGTGTTTGCTGGCCATTGTATTATTTCCTCAAACAAAGTTAGAGCTATTATTTCTACTTTTCCATTTTAATATTGAAATATGAACTGAGTAAATGTATAATTATGATCCCAGCCACAAATGATTGTCAGAGGAATGTGGTGTTAATTCACAATTTTATCACAAGAATTAAGCATTTTGTGATAGAAATCTAAAAAGTGAAAGTTTGCCTAGTTACTCCTGGAAGAAAAAGAACAATGAAATGTTTAGATAGAAACCTTCTCAGCCATTGTTATTCACTCATAAATATTTACATTTGAAGATACATGTTTACAGATCCTCTGGAAACTATTATGAACACTGTATTCATGCCAACTAGATTGTAAGTACTGTAATTTTAAATAGTTTCCTGATCTAAATTGTATCATAGGGTAGCCAGGAAATAAATTGCTTAGTTCATTATTTAGATAAACTGTGTATAAGTGAGACTGCAAACAAATGTATATAGTAAGATTAGCTTACGTGCTCAGTTTGATTATTGAATGTGAAGATATTGATTGCCAACATCATTGGCTTCAGAGTGGCCTGAGAGGTTAGCAGAGATTAGCGCACTCCGGATGCATCCGGGTAACTCCTGGGCTGACCTTCAGGATGACGTCTGGTTTCTGGCCCTGCCTCTCAGACTCTTTCTTGCTCTTTGCTTCCTGGCATCATGAGCTGGCAGATTTGTTTTGCCAAACGTATCCAGTAGGATGTTTCTGCTTTGGAGCCAACTACTCAGATGGTAGCCACTGAATTCATGACCCACAAAAAATCTTATCTCCCTTAAGGTACATATGTCAAGTATTTTGTTCTATCAGTGGAAATGGGACCAAAGCACACAGAGTCAAATTTTACAACACCAAGAGCCACACAGAGAGGCATATTTTAGGGCATTGTGTTTTGCTTCCCCAGAGTTCATACATGGAAGGTGATGGCCAAAGTAACTTAGATCAAATTAGGGTCTCAATGGGTATAAGAAACGAAATTGATCTGTAACATAGAACAGGCCTACTCATTAAAAACAGGGAGAGATACTTTTTCCTGAGGACTACTGTGCCCTTGAGCATAACTCGGTATCAATAGGGTCACATTCTAAGCTTGGAAGAGAAATAAATGTCTACACCAGGTAGTCACAGAATATATATTTTCCCAGAGCTAAATAGCACACCAAAAAGCACCAGTAGTTGATTGTTCTATCTTAATTTTAGGTGGTTTAAAGTCCATTGGTATGTGCCTTTAATATATACTGATTACATTCATTGTGTGGAAGTGGTACATGTACATAATACATCTTGATTCTCTCTTCTTTTCTACCAACCCCACATGTTTTAAAGTTCTTTATTTTGGCCAGCATCAGATTTATTTATTTATTTATTTATCTATCTATTTATTTTGCACCTTTAGCAAGTTAATTATAACAAACATAGATTAACAGCCAAACTAACAGCCCAAAATATATATAAAACACATCCAGTTGTACTAAAACAAGATATATTTTACATACCTTGACCACTGATTACAATTGATAATTTTTGTTATATGTAGCTCTAATAATTGAGCTAAGAACCATGATATATTTTGCTTAAAATAGGTGCTTAATTGTTTCTTGCCATTTCTGTAGCGTGTTCAGGAAATTAGAATAACTGGTAAAAGTCAAGATTCACTGAGTGCTCAAATGTACTTAAAAGTGTCAAATAGTTTTCATTAGTTTGCCTATATTGTATTGCTTATGAGATATGTTATATTGCTACAACATTTATAGATAATAAATGTGAGACTAAAAAACCTATGTACCAGGAGTAATAAATGCTAGAGAGAAAATTAAGACATTTTTACTACAGAGTTACTGATGGAACATTGCTCTATTTCACCTCTTAGATCACCATATAAGTCCATTTTTATTCAATATTCTTAAATATAATTTGTTCATAGCTTATAAAGTATAACTTCATTCAAAGAGATATAGTAATTTGGAAAGATCAAGGGTTAGCAATAAGAATGTTACTAACTCTAGAGTAGAATAGTTGAGGGTCTCTGGTGCCTTCATCTTATAAGAAATCACTAGGTTATATTAAGCTTTATAAAATACAGTAAATCCACAACCTATGAATGTCTCAGTTGCAAACTTTTGAGATTCAAATGGACCTTGGATTAAGAACATTCATAGATGCAGACAAATTGTGAGTGTAGCTCATGTGTCTGGTGAACATTGTCACAGCTGTGTTGTGTGTGCTGACAGTACTCTGCTATAGTGTACAGTTGCACAGCATTCGGTCAGAGCCCACAATATCCAGAGGTAAGAGGAAAAGCAGCGGTGATGGAGGGACTTCTAGGAAGCATGAAGCCATAACCATGCAAACAAGGTGAAAGTAATTGTGTGATTGGACCAAAGTGAAAGATAGTAGACATCACTCATTTTTATAAAGTGAATTATTGAACCACAATTCTAGCAAATAAAGACGAGACCACATCACATGTGAATCAAGTCAACACTAATATCCAAAAGACGCGATGAAGTGGTAGATGAGATGAAGAAACTTGTTAGTGTGGATACAGGATCATCAGCTTCAGCATCCAGCCCCATGCAGTTTATGGCTTATTCAAGGAAAAGCTAGGGCCAGGAGTTAGCGCAGTGGTTCCAGCTCCTGTCTTGCAAGCGCAAGGGCCTGGGTTCAATCCCCGGTAACCACACAACAATACTGGGCGTGGAGACCCACCTCAGCAGCAACCAGTACCACATACCACAGTGCCGGACGTGGTGGCTCACACCTGTAATCCCAGCACTCGGGAAGCAGAGGCAGGAGGATTGCTGTGATGTGAGTTTGAGGCTGAGCTCAGGGCCAGCCTGAACCACAAAGCGAGACCCTGTCTCAAAAATCCTAAAAAAAAAAAAAAAAAAAAAAAAGCTAAAGCCCAATTTGAAGACTTGAAGAAAAAAATGGGCAAATAGGGTGTATCTCTTACTGGCAGCCATGGATGGTTTAACAGATTTGAGGCTAGTCAACCTTCACAGTGTGAGGCTGTGAGTGCAGATGCCATAGCTCCCCAAGAATTCACAGCATCACTTAAAGAAATTATCAATGAAAGCATTGTTTACTCCAAAGGTCTTGTCTGTCAGTGAGACAAGACTGTCCAGGAAGAGAGCACCAGTATGAAGAAACATTGCTAGAGGGGAAAAGCTGATGCCAGGGTTCAAAGTAGCAAAGGACAGACTTACTCCATTGTTTGGTGGCCAAGCTTCTGGTGATAAGAAACAAAAGCCTCTCTTAGTTTAGCATCCAGAGAACACAAGAGCCCTCACAAAGAGCCAAGCGCTCTCTACCTGCTGTGTGGAAGAGTAACTCCAAAGCCTGGGACACGCAAACTGAATCCATAGATGACTTTTATTCCAACATCAAAAAGTGCATTTGCTACTGGATACTATGGTGCTGGTCCAACCTACAGATCACAGAGTCATTGCAGCTGTCAAGAAATATCACTTGCCTCACTGTTTTCTTCAGACTATGAAGGCAACCAATGAAACAAGAACAAACTTGTGACAATTTTGGAAGAGCTATAACATCTACAAAACCATAAAAAGCACCAACTTTGCTTGTCTGCAGGTTTTAGCTATCTATGAAAAAACTTTGCCTACAATTTGTTTATGAAGTTCATGGAGTTGAGAAGATTTGTAAGAAGCCCAAACAGGTCTTCAGCAATGTAATTACCCTTTGCCAGAATCAGGAGCAAAATTTGCAAGAAGAGGGCTTCACTGAATGCCTTACTGTGTAGCATGAGGAGTATACTAATGAGGCCTCATGAACTAGAAACCCAGCAAAATTAAAAAAAAAAAAAAGAAGAGGTCTAAGAAGAGGGTGCAACTGAAGAACCAAAGAGATTCCTACACAGAAAATAGCAAGGATTTTTCTTTACTCATAGAGGTAGTTTTTGAGGCACAGGATCCCAATCAGAAGACACAAGAAAGTTGCAGCAACCACTGAGAATGCTGTCCAGTGCTACAGAGTCAACATCAGAACACCAAGAGCTACTACAAGGACATCACTGGAACATTTTCTCAAAAGGGTGAACAGAATTGAATCAATAAAACCTGTTTCTGGGACCGGGATTTATCTCAGTGGTTCTGACATCTACCTGACCAGCACAAGGTCCCAAGTTCGATCCCCAGTACCACATACCTCAATGCTGAGCATGGTGGCTCTTGCCTGTAATCCCAGCATTAGGGAGGCAAAGGCAGGAGGATTTCTGTGTGTTTGAGGCTCACCTGGGTTACATAGTGAGTTCAGGGTCAGCCTGAACTACAAAGTGAGACCCTGTCTCAAAAAAACAAACAAACAAACAAACAAAAAACCCTGTGTCAGCAACATCAGCGGTGAGTGAAATTGCATCTTGCCCTAATGGAACATCCTGCAGGTCCAATATCTCCCACTTTCCCACCCTCCTCCAATTAGTAATGCTCTTCTTGTCAGTTCTCACCAGTCACCTCTATGCTACCTGTTGTGCTGAGCTGTATTATTTTAAGGTACCTCTAAAAGAAAAATGGCTTATCCGCAGTATTTGTATGTGTATGTCAGCTTTTTTATGCTTTACATTATCTTTTTGCCACAGGTGTATAAGACTCACTTGGATGAATGTATGAACACATCCAATTTAAGAATGTTTCTCTGGAACAGAACTCATTCCTAAGGAACTTATTATAATATAGTACAACTGATATTTTGGCAGGGTTACCAAGATAGGTATAAAATGTCCAAGTGAATTCTTATAACATGATTTGTTATGGAGATGAATGCTAACCAATTTCTCATTGCCTAGACACACTAAACCACCTAAAGTTATAGTAGAATATAGGATATTTGGAGTTTTCCTGTAACCCTCATCTCTTTCATGGTAAGGATTTAGTTCGTTAAACTTTTTTTGAATATATGAAAACTGTAAACCAATGCTGGTCTCACACTTAAGAAATGAAAGAAGTTTTGGACAAGAGGGTAGAAATATCCCCACTAGGGTTGGTCATTGATCTCAAAATGTATGAGATCAAGGAATATCTGTATTTCCTTTGGAAGAAATGTAGGTCATAAAGAAAAACCTTCCTGGAGCTAATTGCCTCCCCAAAAGTGGGGGCCTTAAAGTATGTGGGTAGAACAGACCATCAGAGAAATAACAGTTGAAGTGAAAAGAAAACAGCCTACTAAAAAGTGTTTATTTGCTATAAGGAGTTTAGTAATAGGACCTGCACAAAAATGCACCATGAATACTTTTAATGCCTTAGAGAAGAGTGAACTCTTTGTAATCTTCTTAACTAAGGATGTCTCACCATCCATTTCAGCTTAGTTTTCCCACCCAGAGGTGATGAACTCAGTTCAGAGTGGGTGGCAGAAAAGCTAAAAATATAAAGGCAAGATTTTGGAAGCAAAAGAGGCACAGAAATGTTATAGCAATAAATACCACCACACATCACTGGCTGATTAAAAAGTCATGTGTAGAATTTGGGAAACCCTAGGAAGCCCAAGAAAAAGTTGAACAATTATGGAAATTCAAGGTATTGGGGGTTTTTAAGTTTATTTCTTAAGCCATACACAATTTTATTTTTAAAAATATGAAGGCCTTCGTGGCTTGACATGTCAAAAAGAAAATTCAACCTGAACCTCACCGGATAGCTGATTTATACAAACATTAAACAAATCTACAAACATCTAGGATTGCATATGTGAATGTATGAATCTGACCAGATATCACCGAGTGCACAGTTTTTAAATTTTGAATCAAGCCAAATTAAATACCTACTATAAGAAATAAAGCCAATAATTTCTAGAAGAACAATAATGGATAGATGATAGATACAGATAGATAGATAGATAGATAGATTAATTAGCTTTTTGTCACTGGGACACAATATCAAAAGAGATGTGTGATTTGGCTTATGGTTTCAAAAGATTCAGTCAATGGTTACCTGGCTCCAAGACAGAAACACGATTACAGAAAGGCACAATAAAGCAAAACTGTTTAGTTTATAGTGACCTAGAAAAAAATCAGGGAAATAAAAATAGAGAAAAAAGGGGAAGGAACCACATATAGACAACAGGTCCTGCCTTCATGATCCTCTCCCCAGACAAACCTAGAAATGTGTTTTGCTAATACCCTGGATAGATCTCAAGCTAAACAAGGTAATAATCCAGTTTAGTAACCACAGCAGAATTTATAATACAGGGTAATTTTTAACAAAAAAATTTATTGACAGCTCAAAAACTGGAAAACTGTAGCCCATATTTGGAAAATAAAATACATTGAAAAGAAATACATTTGGAGTAGGAATAGATGCTGGGTTAAGCAGGAAAACTTGAGAGATATATAAATATATTCAAAGAATCAATGATGAATATGCAAACAATGATTACTGAAATATTAATTTCAAAAATAGAACCAAGACCATGTTCTAGAGCCAAAAATCACAACAAACAAATAAAATTTTTACTAGATGAGCTCAGCAGCACCTTAAGGCAACAGAAGAAAGCGGCAACGAACTTGAATACAGAGCAGTAGAGTTTATCAGGACATTTGTCAGATGCAGTGTTTATGCACTAGCAATTCCTTATAACTAATCGTCCACTGTCCGTCTTGAATCTCAAAATTATCATGTCTTTTCACAATCTAGCAATTGCATTTTAGCAAAAGATACAAAGTATCTTTTTTAGGAATATTACATAAATATTTTAATTAATATGAGTTTTAATTAATATGAGTTTGCACTACTTAATTAATTATGGGAATTTTTTATACGTATACAATACAGCTTTGCACACATGTTGCCAACCAAGCATAATGTCCATAATATATCTAAATTCTTTTTTTATCCCTATTTCTTCTCCTTCCTTCCAAATCTTATTTTACTTCACAAACACAAAAACTCTTACTTCCTTTTATTTCTTTAACTCTTTTTTCTTTAAATTCCTTCCCTTCCTTCCTTTCTTTTCAGCTATCTGAAAAAGTTCTTCCTACTCTAATATCTATGATGACTTTAACTATTTTAAGAAGATACATAGAAGGGTAATGGCTAGGTTAAATGGGGCCTCCAGTTTTAACCTTTTATAGGGATTTCCATATTTATTTCCATAGTGTTAATACCACTCTACAAGCCTAACAACAATGGAGAAGGGTTCTTTCCTCCACCCTCACAATCCTGCATTTGGTATTGATTGATTTCTTAATGATAATCACTGTTTTCTATATTGAGATGGAATCTCAATGTTTTAATTTGCAGTTCTCAAATGGCCATTGATGTTAATTTTGAGATTTTACATTTAAAAGCTAAAATATATTTTCTTGATTGTTCATATTGCATAAGTCATAATTATTTCAGTTTTTGTATTTATATGACACTTTTCTACAACTCATATTGAAATTAAATCTGATATCCAATCAAAACAAAAACAATATACATTCCTGGGCAACTGATTTACCATGGACATTTTTTTTCTATATACATAATATATTTATATATCAGTTCATAGAAAGCAACTCATAATTATCAAAGGACACTTAAAGCTCAAATTCAAAATAATAGTTATAATTTTTAATATGTTGTTAGAAGTATAATTGCTTTTTTTTAAGAAAATGAAGAAACTATTGAAAGAAAGATAGCTTCTGTCTAAGACTGACAAAAGGGGTCCCAGGAAGTTGGTTGTCCATACGTGCAATTCTGATGAAGAGAAATTATGAATTATAATTTTATAAATCATTGAGTTTCATAAAACAAATAATAAAGCCACAAGTTACTTGAAAGCTTTTTACCATTTGTGCTGTCAAGATCATTTTAAGGGTATCATCCACTGAAATGTGTCACGGATGTCCTAAGAATATTTATTCGATGTAGTTCCAGTATAACGAATGTGACAGGAAATAGGAGAACTGCTTGGGAACTGGCCTATCATATTCCTCCAGTTCTCAAAGTTCCAGTCTTCAATCCTTTCGTCTTTCTTTTAATAGTTCATTCTCTTCTCAAAATATAACTACATTATAAAACAACCCTAATAATCAGTGCTTTATTACTAAAACATATCAATGTTGTAAGCTTTATTGTCATCATACTAGTAAATACATTTTAAATATTGACTTTTCATGCTCCATTAACTGTTCAGAATTCAGCTTGGCTATGCTAATCTACAAGTTTTGTTAGGGTGATATTGTTTGCAAACACCAGTCACTTTGTCAAAGAAATAATTAATTTATATAACATACCCACAAAGGTCACATGAGATGATTGTCCACTTCAGAAAAGATTTTATCTTACAGCATAAAAACAAAATCACATTTACAAATTGTCTTTGTTATTGTCAATTAGTTCTTGATATTGTCTACTGTTAGAAGTGGTGGATGGAAAACTAAAGACACAAAAATCTAGGACAATGATGCTTGCAGTTTATCTTCAATTTTAAAAAAATATTTCTGTAGAATTGATTGTGGAAATTACAGAAAACATTTTAAGCACTTTCTACAAGTGATACTTACTTTACTTATGTTGCTTGATTCTTTACAACTCTGACATCAGTGTTATGCTCAAGATAAATGCAAAATATAAAAGCAAACAAATTTCAAAGAATAAAAACCAAAATGCTAAGAACTTAATACTTTATGCAAAATGAAGATGCTTGGTTAGAACCAACCAGCAGGTTGGAACCAACATCGGTCCAAAGTCTGCATAAGCAAAGAATGTAGAGTCTCTATAGCATAGTTCTGTCCATTGAAATGTCTATTTTACAGACACATTTTAATTAATTATACCTCAGAATTATTTTTCTGTAAAATATTTTATTAAAGACTATGCTCAGAGCTTTAGAAGTAGTGCAAATTAATTCATGTATACTTTTAAAAATATTGTTATACTGTAACTATTTCTATGACAAACAGTACAGCTTTCTTTTCTTCATCACCAGCATTATATCTTGCTCTAGCTTCAATATGGAAAGGAAGAAATAGCACAATATCAATAACCTCACTCAAAGTCAAAAGCAAGTGTGCCCTTGGGCCAGGGATTTAGCTCAGTGGTTCCAGCACCTGTCTTGCAAGCACAAGGGCCCAGGTTTGATCCCTGGTAACCACATACCATACTGGGCATGGAGACTCACGCCCAGCAACAACCAGTACCACATACCACAGTGCCGGGCATGGTGGCTCACACCTGTAATCCCAGCACACGGGAGGCAGAGGCAGGAGGATTGCTGTGATGTGAGTTTAAGGCTGAGTTCAGGGCCAGCCTGAACCACAAAGCAAGACCCTGTCTCAAAAAACCTAAAAAAAAAAAAGCAAGCGTGTCCTAGACACAAGATTAGACCTTATTTCCAAACAATATGTCTATATGTTCTATGTACTATCTCCATGAAGACGCAAGATACATGTAGCATGCATGTTTGGCTGTGTCAGCCTTCACTTGAATGTCTTAACACTTAGCTGTTTACATAGTTTGTTACATGGAAGCCTTGAATGTGTTTAACTCCCCTTCCATGTTTTAGAAAAGAACAACTGAAGGAGGGGAAACTGCTTAACAACTCATTCAAATAAGCATATATTTGTTTGAATCTGTGACATTCTATTGAGATAAATCCTCTCTTTTGTTTCACTAAATGTGTTGTTGTGGGAATACACAGGCGCCATTGCTTCAGTGAGAAGAGCTTCGGACACGCCATCTGTGTCAGTGTGCATTTGCTCCTGTATCCGAAGCCTCATACATCTCCACATACTTAGAAACACGTGAGCAGCATCCTTCCTGTATGATGCGTTGGGCATGACCTCTGCAGAACAGTGTTGTTTATGATCATTTAGAGAACTTAGTCTTAGTCTGCTTAGCTCTGCCTTGTTACATACATTGTAAGCTTCTTGGAGACTAGTTTGCCACTTAAATAAAATATCTAAATGTTTCCAGAACTTCTCAAATGATTCTGATATGGCTCAATTATGGCTTGCTCCCTTAAATTGTTTTCTGTTCTGACTAAACAAATTTTTCAAACAAAAACCTGCTTTTTAGAAGGACATCTCAATTGAATTAGTGCTTCCATCTATCCCTCGGGGATAGGAAGAGAGGGAGGAAAGGTTTAGGGTGAAAGCAGAAGTACAGTGCTCACAAATGGAGTCTGTTAATGGAAAGACTTCTCATCCATAGCTACAGTCCCACTAGCATAACAACATAATTAGCTTTGGAGTTTTAGTAATTACCATCCGGATTCCCAAGGAAAACAGTCCTGCAATTACTGCTGTGTAATCACAAAGAAAGTTCCTGCTTAAATTTACTTCAGCTCATAAACAAAAATATTTGCAAAGATCTTGTGACAGAAGACCAAGTTCAAAGAAATTTTCCATTTCAAGAGGCTTTATTTTCAGTTGTTTGGTTGGTTTGGCTGTAAAGCTTCAAGTCAATTCCATATTCCAATAGCCTCTCACTGTTTTCAGCCATATTTGTAATACTGGGGCCACTAAGGAGAACAACCCCAGTCTGCTCCATTGTCTCCCCATTTATGTCTCTTTTTTTTTTTTTTTTTTTTAGGTTTTTTGAGACAGGGTCTCACTTTTGTGGTTCAGGCTGGCCCTGAGCTCAGCCTCAAACTCACATCATAGCAATCCTCCTGCCTCTGCCTCCCAAGTGCTGGGATTACAGGCGTGAGCCACCACGCCCGGCACTGTGGTATGTGGTACTGATTGCTGCTGGGCGTGAGTCTCCACACCCAGTATAGGTATGTGGTTACCAGGGAATCGAACCCGGGTCCTAGCGCTTGCAAGACAGGCGCCGGAACCACTGAGCTAACTCCCCGGCCCATTTATGTCTCATTTTAACACATTCTTCGGGTTGAAGATTCATTCTCCTGTTTCTTTTATTTCCAGTTTTCATAATATCTGTATTACATTAAAAACTTCAAAATGTGGCATTTAAAAAATATTATGGTAAAAAATGGCATAAACTTTATACTAGCTCATACTAGTTCCATGCACAATTAAGTAAATTAACCCATTTTTGGGCTGAGGATTCAGCTCAGTGGTTTCAGCACCTGCCTTATAAGCGCAAAGTCCCAGGTTAGATCCCAGGTAATCATTTACACTTACCCTAGTGAGAAGGAATATCACTGTCTTCTTGACCATGTTTCTCTCACCTTTTTCCCTGGACTTAATCTTGAAACTCCATGGTAACATTATTATCCCAAACCACACCTTAAGATTTTGCTTTTCCTCCATGGACAGATTGCCTCTTAGGCTACCGCTCTCACTAGCAATATGAGGATAGAACTTTAGCATGCTCTCTTTCTGTGGATATGTCAGAACTGGATAACAGTTGCATACTTTCCTTTCTGAGAAATCTGTGAACCTTTCCCTTATACTATGTAACATATCTGGTATTAGACTAAGTAATGTAATATGCAATATGATCCAGTATTACAGATGGCATTATTGTGGCTCTCCCATTACTCTCTATAGCACAAGCACATGCTTCTTTCACTGCTCAAAAGTTAACTGCTGATTCCCTCTAGGAATTGCCCACACCTGAAAAAAGCTGGCTCAGCGAAGTGCCCGGTCCTCCAGAGGGTCCTGTGCACATAGTAAACAGATGCAGTGTGGACTCTAAGTTGGATTCTCTTACCTTAGTTCATAATGACTCCAGAAGACCATTTTGAACTCAAAACTGTCAATGGGAATCTCCTTTATAATCCTTCTCTCAGTATCAACTGTCCTACCACTCAGTCCTGAAATCTGCAAACCATTCTTGTCTTTGTGGCATCACTCTGCACAAAAACTGCTGCATACAAATTTTAGGGTCCACACCCCTTTTCTAGGCAGTCATATCCATGAGGATTGGAGAAGTGTCCTGAGAAGAGGAAATTTGGGATCTGGGTCACTGGCTGGCTGGCAGTTAGCATGTCATGACTAAATGCTATCTGAAATACTAATAGTTTCTGTCATGTATTTTTCAGCAATATTAGAAAATTCACCAGTGGTGAATTTAACTAGGATGGAAGAAAGAGCTATGTGAACAAGAGTATTGATATCATACACAGCCTAAGTTGTTATCACTGATGTACTGGAGGAAGACACTGAAAGGTGTGAGATAATCTGTCACCAACACAAGACAAAAGCAAAGTCCACAAGGGTTGATTATAACTTTTAAATGTAATTTTTTACCTATACCAATAGGAAAAAAAAAAGACTAAGAATCAGTTCTCGAATGTAATTATAAGAATATCACCACGACATTGCCCTATGGTAAGGTCAGGCCCTGGTTTGCGAACAGTAGAATGGGATTATCTGAGATAGTACACTTAAAAATCACTAGTACCCAAAACTTTGGACTGTAGCAATAGTTCATTCTTTTAAAAACTGAGACCACCCCATTTTCTAAAACCTATGCAAAACGTCTACTTTGCAAGAATATACAGATCCTCTTTTTCTCCCTTAGAATGTACTATCACTTTACCTTTTGAATGCCACTAATAACCAGGGCGAAGTCCCAGGCTTGCAGGTGAGGTGAGTCCTCTAAGGAAGGAAAGGAAGTACATGGTGAAAATCTACAAGACCAGAAAACATCCTGGATAAGAAAGAAGAAATAGAAACTTGGATACCAAAGAGTATAAACATACAGAAGCAGTGATTTGAAATGAAAATGTAACTTCCTGGAAAGACTCTGGGAGATGGTACCGATACTGTGCTATACTGGCTTTTGTACATTCAAGAAAACCAGGAATTTACATTAAATGAGCTAGAAATGCAGGAGAGGCTGTTATAAGCAATGGAAAAATGAATCGAAATCAAAGAACT
The DNA here is from genome assembly GCA_004026965.1 of Petromus typicus. Classification (NCBI taxonomy): domain Eukaryota; kingdom Metazoa; phylum Chordata; class Mammalia; order Rodentia; family Petromuridae; genus Petromus; species Petromus typicus. The sequence continues at coordinate 7,802 of PVIR01018834.1, read as the reverse complement.
GAGCATTTACTATACAATGGCCAAAAATTTCTTCATGGTTGTTTTGAAGTAAGACCATCAGAAGCAAGAAGTTGAAATTATTGTTTTGGGCAGTAGATCAAAATGCTCTCATTTGTAGAAAACCATGGAAATACTTAATAAAATCCTACAACCATAGGAAAAAGAAAGATAGGCATCATGTTTATTGATCCATGTAAACAAAATAAATCAGTGATCAATATCAGTTGGCTGAAAGATGCTTTTTCAACAAAATCCTAATCTCACAGTCAGTTTTCAGACATGAGTTCTCAGACTTACAATCAATCCACTGTTTGAGGAAGAATCCAGTGGTCCTTGAGAAAGGAATCTACATAAACACGGCAAGTAAACATCTGATGTCTTCTCAATCTCAACAAGTCACATAGAGTTTCACATGGGATACATAAACACTTTAAATGCTGTTGGATAGAGGATCTGACTTAAGATCATTATCCAGGAAAACAAGACATCATCTTAGATACTTCATTAGAATGAAGTGTGATAGAAGCTAGGTGATAAATAGAGCCTAGACTATGGTCAATTCATACTAGATTCACTATGCTCAGTGACAATTTTCAAGGTGTGCAGTATGTAACTTTAAAAGTTCAAGGTCTATAACTGGGGTAGACATACCTAGAGTTGGTTATAAAGAAAGAACTATTAGAATGGGCAAGAGCAAGCAGAGATCTTTAAAATTTCCCTATACTCTAACAAAAATATAAATCAAAAACAATATCACAGACCAGAGTGCAGGATGCAGAAGTAATATTTATACAATATCTCCACTGAATTCACCAATTGGGTCTCTACAGGAATAAATGTGGCCGTGGAAGATAACATCTGTCTACTCAAATCAAAGCAAATCATAGGCCTGACTGCAGCTGTAGGCCAGAAATAGTTGTTAGAGCTCATGCATACAAACTCAGAGTTTTATCATGCAAATGCTAGTGTCCTTTTTCCATTCTTATGAAAATGAAGGTCATGAGCAGTTTGAGGGATCCAAAGTCCAGTGTCTTCTGAGCCATCTATTGCATGGTCAAAAAGCACATTGTTTACACTGAATTCCCACCAGTCAGAGGAAATCATGTCTTGTGCTAGGCCTTCTCCGTGCATATGTAGGTAGCATATTACGCACTTGGAAATATTGCTCAAACCACTTTACTGAAAGCCAAGAAAAGAAACTCTGGGACAAGGCAACACTGAACCTTAGACAGCTAGTAATACTTTAACTATGAAATGATTTTCCCCAAAATCTATGTAAAAATGCTTCCAACAGATTTTGTAACAAAGATACTTTACCTACATGGACCCAGGGTACAGAACATCAGGTCATGGACCATCAAATGACTAAAGAACCAGATCTGTGCTCTTTGAACCAAGTTATAAATACAAGCAAGCTCAGAAGCAATCTATTATCAGGAAGTGGAGGATCCAACATGTGGCATGAATGGAGCCAAAAGTTAGCTTCACAATTCTCCATGTTCCCATTGCGGGCACTGCATTCTGCTGCCCCTGCCTTGTGCTTCCTCAGCTCATGCTATGTCTTCATAAGAAAAAGAAAAGAGAAATACTATGCTTAACTCATGAGTAAGTCAGCATGATGTGAGTATAAACCTGGCATCTATTTCTGCTCCACTTTGATCAACTCAAGACCAGAAAGACAGTGATGATGAAGAAGGCTTCTAAGGGGTAGAATTTGGTGGTACTCTTGGTTCTTTAATTTGGGTGGAAAAAAGTGGAAATGTGAACTATCATAAGTGATTTTGTAGGCGTAAGAAGGAGGAAGGAGATTTGAAGATAGGGTACAAGAAGTTCTACTTAAAACTTCTTGAGAAAAAAGCCACAATTTAAGATGCCGAAAGTGTCCTCTAAAATCTACAGAAAGTGAGTCAACTAGCAATTATCTCAGGCTGTGATGTAGCTCAATGGCACTATGCCTGCCTGGAAAGCATAAAGTCCTGAGTTTGATGCCCATTACCACAATAAAACAAAACAAACAAAACAAAAAATTATCAATGTGGAAACTCTCTCTTAGTGATTAGGTTATAAAAGTGGTCAATAAATTTGTAAGACTATCCTAGAGGAAGTCAATATAGATAGATACCTCAGGCATTACTTAAAAAAATTTAGTGATGCTGATGCAAAAATAATGTGCTAAAACAAACAAATAAACAAAAAAACAGTTTTGTAAATGAATAGTATTGAGCCTCTGAAGAAAGAACTGAGAAAAAAAGATAAACTAACAAGAGGAGAAGAAGAAAGGCAAGATCTTAATCAGTCAAATACAAATCTAGATCATGCCTGATTCATGGTCCACTATTATTAACATAGATGTGCTCTTGTTAGAAAGTTGAGGATTGGTAACCTTAAGTAACTGATACTTTGAACAAAGCAGATATCTAGAACTTTATGCCTCTTATTACATAGAAATTTGGAAAATAAATTAAATCCAGGAGTAAAGAGCCTTAAATTTACATGCTACATGTAGTAGAAGACAAACTAAAGCAATGGAGGTGTTCAATAATTTTACAACCCAAGCCTGGAAAACTTCAAAGGTAGTAGTTATAGAACAAAACTGTGAAAAATTTTTGTCAGTGTGGAAGAGTTAGTGCTTTGGTTCATATATTTAGATTAAGTTTGATATCTGCCTTTCATGGAGGTGCTATACTCACTCAACTGTGAGACAAATTGTGTCACCTGCAAAGTTGTACATTGGACTCCTAATTTCAGACACCTTAACATCTGGCTACATTTTGGTATAGAATCTTTCAAGAGATTGTTGATGGTAATGATGTCACATGCATGTATCTTAATCTTATATGATTGGTATTCTTATAAAAAATAAATCTGCACACCCAAATCAAGAATGACCAAGCACAGACAAAGATCATGGGAAGACACGATGGAGGGTTGTCTTCTGCAAGTCAAGAAACCAAACCAAAAGTGCATGGACTTGGGTAACTCAAGCTTGTGGATTTGGGAGGAAGTAGGTTTCAAGGTGATGTGTCATGGCGTTCCCCACATCACCACCCCAGTCACAAACAACCTGATATCTCATTGTGAAAGCCACAGTGCAACACAACTATGTGTTCCTCTAGCTGAACTGAATACAATGAGAAATTAAGGGTGAGTTCACAGGTATTTGTACCACTATTTCTGAGGCATTCTATGCTTGTAAAGAAAGAAATTATGGGGCATTCTTCACTATTTTTCTCATGCAGACAGATATGGGGTGTTCACTTTGCCACATCTAGAAAACTGCTGCATAACATGGGTATATATAATTCAAGAGAGATTAGAATAGAAATTTCAGTGCTGGGGATTTGGCTCAGTGGTTCTGGCACCTGTCTTGCAAGTGCAAGGACCCATGTTCGATCCCTGGTAACCACATACCATACTGGGCGTGTAGACTCACGCCCAGCAGCAACCAGTACCACATTCCACAGTGCCAGGCATGGTGGCTCACAGCTGTAATTCCAGCACTCGGGAGGCAGAGGCAAGAGGATTGTTGTGCTGTGAGTTTGAGGCTGAGCTCAGGGCCAGCCTGAACTACAAAGTGAGACCCTGTCTCAAAAAAAAAAAAAAAAAAAAAAAAAGAACAAGAAGAAGAATAGAAATTTCAGTTGTTTTCTGCATTACAGTTTGTCCATATCTGAGTTTAGAAAAGCACCAATCACTATTTTTAAAAAAATAATATTTAAAGGTGAAAATAATTCCTTAATGTTCTACCTCTTATCCTGAAAGGAAAACAGCTTTGACATAACCTACATTATTATAGACTTACTACCTTAGAAAGAGTTAGAATTAGCTTTTTAAAGTAAGGAAATACCTGAAAGGTAGCACTGTACCCATAACAGATAGGCTGCCATTTTTATTACCTTTATTTAAATGCCTTCATTCCAACACACAAACTAGTATAATTAGTTTGAGTTCTAGTGTTTCCACTGGGACACATCACCCAGATGAATTCATTCTCATATAAATTGTCGTTATTATAGGTATTTTTTTTTTTGATACACAGAATCCAAAATTAGGAAGGACCTAATTTTTAGGAAAGGGTAAACTATCTTTTCTTAAGTACTTACTTCCTTTTTCTGTATTTATCCTCTGCATTCTGCATTATTTTCCCCTATTACAAGGCTTATTTCTTATATATAGCTAGCTATTCATCTTTTTCCATGCTGATAAGAGAAATTTTCTTGCATTAGACTTGTGTTGCTATTCTTGAAATGGAAGGAGTGAGTTGACCTATTGCTTAGGAGTGAAGACAATAATAGAAAGAATTTGAACTGTGTTATAGGTTAATAAATCATTTTATTACTACCATATAAGTTTTTTTTCACTGAAATCTCTACTGAAACTCCTGATGTAACACTGAATCAATTATTCTTTTCTTTTATGCAATGGACTAAAAGTCTGTATGCATCCAAAATTTATGTGTTGAAGATTTTACCCAAATGTGAGGGTATTTGGAGGTGGGGCTTTTGGGAGTAGAATTCTCTTAAGCAGGACTAGTGCCTTTATAAAGAGCAGCCCCTAAGCTGGCCAGGGAGAAGTCAGGGGCAACGGGTCTTCACCGGGAACCGCTCACATGGACCGGCTGATCTCTTTCTAGCTTCCAGACCTGTGAGAAATAAATTCTTCTTTTCTCCAAGCCTCTCACTAGAGAAGTGCTTTGCTGAAGCAACCTAGACAAAATAAGTCACCTTCTGATCTGGCTGATTTGAAAATGCACCATTTTCTAGAAAAAAGACCTCCTCGGTCATTGCTTTTCTTTGACAAATCAGTCTCACTAATGAGAACTTATTTGCATGAAATAGCTGAATGTGCAGAGACAGACATGCATGAAAGTGCTCATTTCAGAATTATTTATGACAATAGATTTAAAAGCTTATAACACAAAAGACAGTAAGTAAATTTTGGTGCATCCACATGGTAACAGAAAAATCATTAAAAAGGCAGTTTTACAATGTATTCCATTGATGTGCTAACATACCGGTGGCTTATTATTGAATAAAAAGAAAAAAATCATCAAATTTTGAGTGTGAGCAAAATAATATTTCACTTGTGAAAATCTCTTGGGTATATTTATTTAAAATATGTGTGAGTAATAATATAAAGAATAACTTCACTGACATTTGCTCAATAACTACTTTCACCGGGGACTCTGCTTCACAAGTGTTTTACAGATACTACACCAGGTAATCTACATTCCAATTAATATAGATGTTATCTTCATTTTTTCAGATGAAAGTACTGAAATTCAAGGAGTAAATAATTTTGCATAGCTATTAAATGATAAGATCAATGTTCAAACCAAGATCTGTATAACATTTGTAATTATATTTAAATAAGTATATCACCTTTCAACTCATATATCTGGAATAATTATCTCAAATAGGATTATAATCATTGCCTTAAGATCATGTAATCATTCCTTCTTCCTTTCATCCTTCCATATAATTAAATGTTGTGTGATATAAAGCTAAAAAGAAATAAGTACATAATAGACACGTGCAGATTTATAAAACATCCATTATAGTTAGGCTGCTGTGTTTTCATCAGCGGAGATGTCCCTAGTTGCAAACCTGCCACTTGACTGTTCAACATGTGTAAGTCACTAAATCTCTTCATTTGTCCAATACTACTGAACTTTTCTTATTTCAAATAGTTGTTAGAAAGACTGAATGATGTAATGACTATCAAAAGCTTGAACCAGTAGAATGTGCTAAAATTCCGGGGGATGTTATTCTTTATTTGTATTTCAAATAACAAGTTGTGGCCTAAACCCTGCAATAGAGCAGGGCCGAGAACGTGCGCGTGCGCGTGCGCGTGCGTTAAATTAAAAAGTACCAGTGGAAAATAAGCCTCCCTTTGGAGTTTCTCTCTAATATAAACTCACATTTTAGCCCAAAGGAACAATAACACAAACAATAAATGTGCAGTCTAGTTCCCTGAGGAAAATGAAACCCACACTTAAGAGCTTTTATCATCGGCTCTAATACACTATCTAGTTTGGCAAATGGGATATATTTATCAGCATAATAAAAGAGTAGCAGGAAATTGCATAATGGGAACTAATTATCTGCCCTTCCTTCCTTCTTGGAAATGAAAGTGTCACTCAAGTTCAGGAGCGCACAGGAGAACCTCGTTGTGTTGTTTCTGAACCGGAGGCGTTCACTGGCCACCCTCTCACTGTGCGTCTGAAACTCAGACGAACTGAACGTGCTGACTGACTAGCGGGCGCCAGATCCTAGACAGCCCTGATACCTGCTCAGTATTTCTCCCACCCCTGTTTACATTTTCATCCTGAACCAAAAGACATCAAATGAGAGGATTGTAAATCCCCTGGAAATAATTTATCCTTACTATATAAACAATAAATTGCTTTTTTTTCTTTCAATAATGTCTTTCTTATAAGAGAGCATTTACTGTTCATTACTGGTCTTGCCTGTGGATGGAAGATGTGTCCTACTTTTTTTCCCAGTCCTTGGTCTTTCTCTGACTTGTCCTGACACACTGTGTGTCTGGGGGAACCCTTCACGCGATTCTCTTTTCCCTTTTCTGGCTATCAGCTTTCTGTGATCTGGAATGCTCCTAATCTGATAAATCAAACTCTGATGGTAAACTAATTCTTGTTCACAGATGATGGCATTCCTTCCAAAGAATGTATGTTCCTGTGAACTAAGTCTTTGTAAAATAAAGTTCTAGGCTGAAAGAGCCATTTAGAGAAAATTTCAGATGCCTGGGCACACTTGGAATAGAGAATGATTGGCACATGGCTCTGTAACGAGTCTGAGTGGGGAGGCCTCCTCTCTTCATAGTACATTCTACTGTACATAGTACATTCTCTCTGTCATAGTACATTCTACTATGACACTCTGACAGACACAGCTAAATATTTCTGTACAAGAGTTTGTGATGTAGCTATAATGAAAGGGCACCTCAAGACTGGGAGACATTATCACTGCACAGGCCACAGATCCAAAACACAAAGCACTGTACAATATCAAAATGGTGTCCTCAAAGGAGAAATGTTGAGACAAGCACACGGATGAGGGTGATGCTCCTGGGTCTCCTCATCTACAAAAAGAGAAGAATTGACATACAATAGTAAAATGGAAAAATTTAATTTGATATAATGTGAGCACTCCAGAGGCCCAAAGAACATTAAAGAGAGACCATTTTAAGATGTAAGTACAGACCAAGTCACCAGAAAAGAGCACAAAAAGAAAAAAAGTTGAGAATAAGTATTTATATAATAACTTTGGGGCAGAGGCTCCACATTCAGTGACTGGGGAAGAAACCGTTCAGATTGGCCCCAAACTTCCTAAGTAAACACAAATGAACAAAACCCAAGTCTTCCTTTTCCTTATATTGCCTCTATTTTCTGCATTTTCCAAGTGAAAATACACAAAATATTCACCAAAGGGTTAAAAGTTCCATTCAGAATAAGTGGGGAACTTTTGAAAATTTAATTTACATGTTAGCAGAGGATACAGCCTTAGTCTCTTCTTCTAATTATTAAACCCTAGTCAGGGTTGTTAGATCCCGGAGAATACAGCCACAGTGCAACTGCTCCCGCAACCCCGCAGAGCTTCTGACTGCAGCTCGGGGAACATTTGGACTTTCTCCAAGGTAGGTTAATTTTTTATAATACAGTACTGAGAACTTTATTCAGAAATGAGCCCTGGATGGTGTTCTGTCCCATGGTCTTTCCTGACAAAAGACTTGTTATTTGGAATGCAATAATTATAAATTAAAACCAAAATATCAGAAAACTT
>PVIR01018833.1:0-27189 GCA_004026965.1 Petromus typicus | reverse complement strand
TTGAGGAGAAAACTGCTTTATGTGGATTTAATGACACCTCATACACTCTGAGTTAAGAAGTTAGCTTTATCTGAGAAGTTGCTATTTTTAGGTCCAGCTGTAATGTTTCTAACTTTGGTACTCAGAGTAGTGGGTGCTTCCTTTCCCAGAAGGCTCTGTATTCTTAACATGTGCGGGTCAATTTGATATAAAGCTAGCTACAAGGAGCAACAGACCCTTGCAGGCTGTCTAATTTGAAAATTATGAGCAGGTATTGGGAGCAACAGGCTGTATTTGGGAACCAGCTACATGTTAGGACAAGCATGGACTGTGGTCCCTGGAGGCTGGGAGAGCACAATGCTTGAAGTTAATTTCTTTGGGAGATACGAAGAAAAATACCTTTCTGCCTGAGAAGATTGACAACTCATTAAATCTGACTGTCTTCAGAAGTGTGCTGGACAACTGTGAAGTAAATGTTCACTTTTCAAAGATGATGATCAAGGAAACATCTTTACGAAGGGACCCGGATTTAAGGGGAGAGTTAGCTTTCCTGGCAAGGGGCTGTGATTTTGTTCTCCCGTCACGGTTTAAGAAGCGGTTGAAGTCGTTTCAGCAAACACAGGTTTGAAACTTGGGTGTTTAAAATATTTTGTTACTAATAAAACCACCCACTAAACTAAAACTAACTCAAATAATTTTATAGCTCCCTTGTATCTTGATATTAGATCAAGGAATTAATCTGTGTTCTCTATTCAGCTATTTGCAGAAAGCTATTTGTAGAGGGATTCCAACAGGTTTAAAAATAGACCTTCTGGACCTGGAGTACAGTACTCACATTTTTTTCTCTTGTACAGAGGGAATCCAGAGAGAAAATAAATACAACCTAACAAATATTTTGTAAGTAAGCCAGAAAAATACTAGGATTTTTAATAGAAATATTTTTTAAAAACTCTTAAGTTTCTGTTAAAAGCCTTATTTACACTTTGAATCACAACCTATTATTAATATACTTTTATCTATAAGGAATGTTTGTTTAAAAAGCATCCTGACCTTTTAAGACCATATTTTTATGTGTAAACAATTATGTATGTAATATACTGTATATAGTAGATACACACACAGAATGAAGGATGGCAGTTTCTACTAAACTGAGAAAAAAAAATCTTCCTTGCAGCAAACTGAAATTTAGTGATATCTTCCTGGGATGACTACTCTGCAGAGTCTGCTTTCTTGATTACAACCTTAGGACCAGTGTCTCACCTCACAAGTTGTATAACGCTGAGTGTATTATAAATCAAAGGCTGTACCAATGGCAAGCATCCAAATTCCAGCAAGACACCAGTCTCATAGTTATTCTGAACCAAAATAATTTCAAATTATTTAGGTAAACCATACAATATTCCCTTTGTTTTCTCTTTCTCCCTCTTTTAATTTTTTTTAAATTTTTGGTGGATCAAAAATTGGTAAAAACTAGAAGTATTAGAGTGACATAGTAGTATAAAGATGCTACACAGATTGAATATCTAAGTGATTCTATGTTCATATGGAAAGATAGAAGCAGGAACTGAGGTGCTTTGCCAGGCTTATTCTTTTTCTAATGCTGCTCCCATCTTGAACTGAAATAGCTTTACTCAAAATGAGCAGATGTTATATTTGCCACTAACTCCGGAAAAACTTATGTTACTAGGTTTTATTCTATAATGTTTGTAATGGATCAGTTTTATTACTCTACTTTAAGGTTCAAATTATGTCTTCTATTGAACTCAATGGAAAATAAATTGATGTGCCCAGAACTTTGAAATAAATGGATCCTTTTTATATTATTTTCCATTTAAATATTACCACCATCTTATAAATAGAATTAACCAGTGAACTAATATTTTCCTATCAGTGAGTTGCTATGCGTCGAGAAGTACACAAAGAAAAGCAATATAAAATCAAATAATATAAAAGTTTTGACAGAATGCCTTTGTTCTGAATGTCATTTAGCTTTTATCTTGAATGACAGAGCAAAATAATAGAGTTACATTGAAAGTCTTACTCTGAACCTCTCCCACTAGTGCATGTGTGTCCCCACTGGCATTAGTGTCCTAATTCTGTGGCCATAATTGCCCTAAAATTATTCATCACTGCCATGGATAGCATACTATGGAAAAAACTGGGGGGATACAAAGACTCTTGAAGATTATAAACTTCTATTCTTACACACTCCTTTCTGCATTAAATAATGGAAAGGAAATGGCAGTAATATAAGAAACCGAGGAAAACCCTCTGAAGAATGACCTATGTCATTAAAATTTCAAGAATACTGTTACTGACTCATGGAACTATATAATAAAACTTTAAGAATTATCATTAAAGCAGAAATGTTTACATAGAATTATCAGTTTTTTAAAAGTGGTGTAAAAGTTTAAATTACTTTACAAATGGAAATGAGTAGTCTTAAGGATGTTCCCACATTATATATAATTTAATTTTTTAAGAACCCCTTGCCCTTTTATTTTGTCACTCAGTTTGGACAGATCTGTACCCACCTCTGTTCAGAATCTTTTTTCCTACATTATAAATCTTCACAACAGAAATCCAAGCAGTTGGGGAAATTTGTAAAAGTTAAGTAACTTTCTTAAGTTCATACACTAGTAAGCAATTACTGTTGTATTTTAATTTTTTCATATTTCATTGGTATTTCCTTTCCTCTGTGTTATTTATTTTTTGACTGTAGTATTATATGAGAGCATTGTTCAGACTTTAAGGATATGTTTAAAGAAAAAAAATTATTTTAAACAGGAACTTACTATGTAATTCAGCCTGTTCTTGAACTCACTGTATGGTCTAGGCTGGCCTCAAACTCTCTATCTGACCCAGGAAGGTCTGGAACTCACAGTGCTCCTACTCTCTTAGCCTCCTGAATGCTGGGATTATAGGCATGTGCCACCATGCCTGGCCTATGTTTAAGTAATGTAAGGGAAAAAAAAAAAAAAACATTTACATAATCTGTATTCACAGTGAATATAAAATAAACTCAGTAGTCATGTCTATCTTTCATAACTTATGTAGTTTTGATACAGGGCTATACTCATGACTATTGGTTTATAACATAAATTAGAAGTCTGAAAAATCTTCATGGATCTTTATTTTTACTGATAGGGATCTCAGGACTCACTTTAGTCTTCGCTGGTAAATAAGCTCCTGCCTGAATGATGGTACACCTTCCGCCCCTGCTTCCCTTCTTCATGAGTAATCTCAATCTCCCTGTCACCTGCTCACCTCCCTTTCACTGTCCTTTCTGATATTTCTTCATGGCATATTCATTACTCAAATATTTTCTGGAAAAATGTAAAGTTATAAACTATAAATGAGCTAATTAACCACAAAGGGAGTTTGGTTGTGATAAAATTAATAGGTACAGTCCTTGCCCCTTAAATTATATCAAAAAAGAACATAATTGTGTACTTTAGAAAAGTGGCATGCCACTAGTGTTAGGTTAATTAGTCAGAACTAAAATGCTTTAGTTTTTATAACAAAGATTTTCTCTGAATTTGCTCTTCTTGGGCCAAGTTCAACTAGAGAAAAAAATAAAATAAAAGTAGATCCCTGCCCTCAATTTAGTATCTACATATTTAAAAAGAACTTATTTCTGCCAGTTGAAGGGGAAGCAGAAATTCACAGAAAGACAGGAACATTCTCCAAAAGGAATTTATTAATCCTGTTCCAAGAGACTAAACCATATATCTCAAGACATCCTCTCTATGAGCTGACCATGTTCTTTGGTTATTTTGAAATGTCTGCCAAGTGATTGATGGGAAGATATATGGCAAGAATTTTAAAACCAGGTAAACTTGAGAACCAACAAATAATTAATATATTGACTTGTTTAATATGGAACCATTCCCTAGAAACATGCTTACTGACCTGTAGTGAAGTTAGCCCTTGATTTCTCTGTCTGAAATTGTGGTTTCTTATATTTATACATGACTTCCTACCACTGGTGAGGATACTCAAGAAATATATACTGTTTAGAATTCTTGTGTCTTAGAATCACATTTTTCTTCCAGATTCAAAATAAACCAGAAAAGAAGCCTGAAACACCACTTCCATCTCCAGCCACCTTTTCAAGTAGTCCCCAACCTCACTCTCCTATACCTGCTGTGAATAATGTTGTGAATGCACCATTGTCCATAAACATTCCACGGTTCTACTTTCCTGAAGGACTCCCAGATACCTGCAGTAACCATGAACAGACTCTAAGCAAAATTGAAACTGCTTTTATGGATATTGAAGATCAGAAAGCAGATATTTATGAAATGGGGAAGATTGCAAAGGTAATTAACTATTAACTGGTTAATAATTCCTATTTCTCTAGCAGTCCCAATATCCCTCCCTTCCCTGCTTCTAAGTCTGCTCTTAAATATATAAGGGACTTTGTGTTGAAAAAGTCATTTGATCCTGATACATCTCTAACTATGATCATACTTCCTAAAATCTTTAAGTTTGAATACAAACTTTACTGGTATTCTAGTCCAGTCTCTCTGTTAATACAGGAATCCTTTCTAAGACATCACCATCATAAACACATTCTTTTCTTAAATGCCATCAGTAACTAGAAATTCAGCTCTCTTGCCGGGTAGTCTGTCCCATACTATAGAGCTTTGTTGATTAGAAAATATTTTCTTATAATGAATAAGAATCTCTTTTGTTCTGATTCATTGGTCATTACTCTGTCCTGAAGCCAGACACAGAATTGTCAGTCCATTTTAGTATTGTCTTTTTACCCAGATATAAATAGATGTGTGATATGGGGAAGCAAGTCTCTGGTATCTTACCATTTATTGAGCTACTTGTGATATAAGATCTTAGCTCTTTACTGTCAGGATTACTGGAACTGGATTCTATACTTCTATCCTCCTCCCAGAACAATTAATATTGAATATGACTATCAGGTTATAGTTGATAATGCCACTGCCCAACTCAGCAAATTCGGGGATTCTCACCCAGGCTAGCAGTGCTGTTTGTTTGGGTTTTATTTTTATCATATATATATGCAAAAATCATACCATACCTCACAATTTAGCAGTGATTCCAATTGTGTTTTACACGGTTTTAGTAAGTAAAAGGCCACATGGAGCAGGTAGAAGGTAAAGTGGGAGTGCCCAGGACTTAGTGCACATTTGGAAGACATCCCCTCATTTCAGGAGTGACATTCAAAGTTTGAAATTTACTGTTTTCCAGGCTAAATCCTGATCTTCTCTTTTTGGCATTCCAGTGTCATGGATCTTTTTCCAAACCTGCCTGGTAGTATTTCCCGAATGAGCCTGACCTCTTGCCCTCACAGGCACCCCTCTACATTTGTACTCTCTTTACTCTCCCTTCAGGATGAGTTTCCACTCCTAACAACCTCTACAGCATTCACATTAAAGACCTGTGATCTTCCATCCTATCATTTTTGGAGAAGTCCCTGCATTCCAGTCGTGGAATGCTGATTTAGTATCACACTGATACTAAACCCAAGGCCATTTTGCTTACGTCTCCAAAGCCAATACTCAGAAGGAAGTAAGATTTATTAAAATCTTATCTAGTCCTGACAAGATAAAGTAGCCATCATCCTCAAAACTCTCTTCTCACAAAACACAGAGACACAAATCACTTTTATGAGTGGGAAGAAGAATGGGGGGAAATGGACAAGAAGGCTGCATGTTGAGTTGCTCCGTAACAGTCTTTATCATTCAGGGGATGTTTTCTTATTAAGCAGAATATTCTTGCCTTTATTCCCTGGACCAGTCCCATAATCCTTTAGATAAATATATTATTTTCCTGAAAATTAAACGTTATCTTTGTCTTAGAGAACAGAATTTAGCAAGCCTTTGGCCCACACTTGGCATTTGAAAACCATCAGGTGGTTCTGAAAAACTGAAGTATTCCTGATTAAGAGGTCTGGGGACCAATTTTTCCCCTTTTTTGCCCCTTTTTTTCCTAGAAGAGTAGACTCTAATAACTAATGTATCAGCCATTTAAAGAGGGTTTTCTTCAGAAGTTAGAACACTTGACGGAGGGAAAAACAGAATAACTGTACAAGGAGCAGTTTTGCAAAGTAAATCTTTGAATAAAGATTAAAGTAATTAATAACTTTGAATAACTTCAGTAACTTTGAATAAAGTAATCTTGAATAAGGTGGTATAAAACAAAATGGTGCAGCCACCACTGCTGTAACTACTCCGCTGCCTCCCCTGACTCTGACCTCACAGAGCACTTGTGATGCTGTTTAAGTTTTGTAACTAATGTATTTTTAAAGGAAGTAGAAAGGAATATTTTTGTTTTCTTTATCCATCTCTCCCATCTTAAAATTTGCTTGTTGATCCCTAGATGTTTCTAATGAAAAGTAAACTCTTACTCTAAAAACAAGAGCTTACCTATTCCCATTTTGGGTTTTTTTTTGTTGTTGTTGTTGTTTTTAGATTTTTTTGAGACAGGGTCTCGCTTTGTGGTTCAGGCTGGCCCTGAGCTCAGCCTCAAACTCACATCACAATCCTCCTGCCTCTGCCTCCCGAGTGCTGGGATTACAGGCGTGAGCCACCACGCCTGGCACTGTGGTATGTGGTACTGGTTGCTGCTGGGTGTGGGTCTCCACACCCAGTATTGTTATATGGTAACCGGGGAATCGAACCCAGGCCCTTGCGCTTGCAAGACAGGCGCTGGAACCACTGAGCTAACTCCCCGGCCCCCCATTTTGTTTTATTTATGAAAGTCATAGAACTGGTTTGTATCAGGAGGCAAATCCTCTAACTTCTGGCATAATGCTACTTCTACGTATGATTATCTCTGAATATATACTAACATTAGCTAACTTTTTACAGTAGTCATCAAACTACAAGCTGTTTACCCAAGGCATTCAACATTTTCTTACCCAAGTCTTTGAGGTGACTATTATATTAGATGACAGAATGAAGACAGTAAATGTCCTGAATGGGCTGAAACTCTGGATCTAAATCCAAAATATAAAATTTAGCATGGATGAGTGAAATCTACACTTGGAGGTAAAGTGTTAATACTGCAGAGATGAGGGTATCTCTGAAATAAAAGGGTTTATTTTCCAAATGCTAGCCAGGAAAATAAAAAGGGGGGCCAGATCCTGGGACTAGTTTGAACAACTCCTAGCATATGGGCTATGTATCACTTGGAAATTTCCCACCAGACTACCACTAAAAACATTTTGTATAAATTTTGATGAAACAAAGCACTATCACCTACATTGCTATAAGTAAGAGGGACAAGGTAACAGGAAGCAATGCACACTTTGGGATGAGAGGTGGAGGAGAAGTAAATTATTTCTTCTGGATTGGTTGGGGTTATAATTGGAAAATTTTATTTGTCAGCAGGACTCCTTTATTCACTTCCCTCTTGTAATTAAATTTAGGACATGTCAAACTTTTTCCTTTATAACATGTTATCTACATAATCCCAAATAAGGTATTTCTAGCATGGGAACAGTTTGTGTGAAAGAGACCAGAGGTGTCAGGGAATACTTCAGGTACAAAGTAAGGAGAATGACCCGATTAAAGTGTAGGCGTACCCCCCGCCCAGCCTGTGATTCTAGGGTCACTGTGTCTTGAGAGCCCAGGTGATTAGTGCTTCATTGTCAGTCTCTAGCACCCTGCCTCTTAAGTAGAGGCCTACTGGGTTGACCCCCTTTCCTCCAGATATTCCCCTAATAAGGAGCCCTTTCTCCTTGTGCCTCTATGTCCCGTTGATTCCCTAGTGTAATAGCCCTGTCCAGTTTCATAACTCACTAGTACTTCATAGTACAGAGAAAGAAAAGCAGAAAGCCTCAACTGCAGGGTAGTCAAGGAAGGTGTAGGAAAGAGGCTAGCCAAAGCAGAAAGGGGTGTCTGTGGACCATGAGCAGCAAGAAGAAAGACTTTGCCAGTTATATGCAGTTCAAGATCAGTCGACACATGGTATAACGGGAAATTGCCAATGTTGGGGCTGACAATATAAAAAGTTTCTAAAATAGAAAACCATTGGGCCGGGGATTTAGCTCAGTGGTTCCGGTGCCTGTGTTGCAAGCGCAAGGACCCGGGTTCGATCCCTATACATACCTATACTGGGTGCGGAGACTCACGCCCAGCAGCAACCAGTACCACATACGACAGTGCCAGGCGTGGTAGCTCACACCTGTAATCCTAGCACTTGGGAGGCAGAGGCAGGAGGATTGCTGTGATGAGTTTGAGGCTGAGCCCAGGGCCAGCCTGAACTACAAAGCGAGATCCTCTCAAAAATCTTAAAAAAAAAAAAATAGAAAACCATTTTTTTTAGCCACGTAATAATCATTTACATAATACTTTACTATTTAATACCTAATGATCATGCAGTTTAATAGCCATTTTACATATATATGACTGGTTAACTTATCTAAATTGTACTTAATTATAGCCCTAAATTCCGTTCGTGGAAGCTAAGCCTCTGTACTTTTAGTACTCAATTGTTAGGTAAGTATAGCAAGCTTTAAAAAATAAAGCCAGCTTTGCATATAAAAATGAAGATATGTATGATGACCTCAAAACTTTTATGAGTATGTCAGTTTGTGTTTTATTTTTAATTATTGAACCAACTCATTTTATGAAATTTTGCATCTTTATTCTTAAAATCATTAATTTAACATTGATTCAGTTATGTCTTCCCATCAGCCAATTTTTATTTAATCCAGCTTTTATTTGTTTATAACAGACTCTTAGCATTCATTATGTTACATACTCTTATTTTCAATCACCCTTTATACTTGTTTCTTTTTATCTTATTTTTTGATCAGGAAACAGTCAGCACTGCCCACAATGCATATTGCACGTATTCTAACAACACACTGACTTAGGAGAGGCAGAAGAGAAGAGAAACCATCAGAGCAATAAATGAATGTGCTTGTGGATTCTTATAGTTTAGTTTATAAAGCTCTTTGGAAGGCCAGTTTGAATCTGCAACCTACTCTTACTAGCATTTAAATACAGCCATAAAAAGTGGGTTTTGTTTTTTAAGTGCAGAACAAACTGTGTTTATGAAATCTGTATCTGTGAGCATAGTTTATCCCATTCATCTCAAACCTCAGACGGCCTTGGAGAGCTTTAATGCCCATCTCTGATTCAATTCTTAGTATGTAGTTTGTACTTAATGGAGAAAAAAACAAATGGAAAATGAAGGATGAAAGTATTGTAGAAACAGAATCTCAGTAACAGAAAAGCATTTATCTTGGTCACAGATTCATCATGAAGTTTATCTTCTAGCAGAAAGTTGAAGAAAAAGAATAAAGCTCTGTTCTGAACCACATAAAGCCCTCTATTGCATCTCTTCTGGCTTATATAACATCTGTAAGGCATCCTGTTTGTGCTTGAACTTCTTTCTTTGCAAAATAGAGTTGAAAAACCTGCCCTCTTCTGCTTGGTTGATCACATGAGGACCCAAAGCATTCAAATGAAATAATGGGCAAGGCATTCTAAAATGAAGAAAGAATGTTACAAATACTAAGTATCTCCTGTGTGTTTCAGTTGAAAATCTTGTTCTCCCACTCTTGTTGACGTTGGGCTACTCATTGATCAAATTATGGGTTTTTAGTCAAGATTCTCTTGGCTCAAGTGATTTCATTTATTATATGCTGACTTTTGCTTGTACCAAATATGTTCCCTAAATTAATTTTTATATCTCCTTATACATTCTTACATAATGCATTTTCTTCCTTTGTTTTAAAAAAAGAAGACTTCACACTAGTTTGTTCTCACCTATGTTAATAGAAGTTCTATTTTGTTGCCTTCAGATCATTATCTACTCTTTAGGTTCTCTTTGATCTTTTGGCTCCCTTTGTCTTGATTCTTTGATTTTACATAGATTCAGGCCTGCCATATGTTTTTAAAAATAGTCAAAGTTTAATGTCCTCAGTCCTTTCCTACCTCTTCCATTCCCCCTACACACACCTTGGCATTTTCTCCAAGGGCCTACTATCTTTAGCTTGCTATCTAGCACTTGCACCTCAGAATGAAAAAGGCTGACTTTTGTAACTGTTCATAACACTTTTCTTGTGTATCTTACATCTTTGGGTTTTGATTTTGGTCCATAATAAGTTTATACATTTTAACAGGAGTCTTTTGGAGAAAGCATGGTATACAAGGGGGTAAAAATTGTTGAATAGAGAAATTGCCCACAATATGAGGTAAGCAGAAAGACCACGGGAGTGTTTCTGAAGCTGTTGACTGTTTCCCAAGGTCATTGCTAAAGAATTCCTAAGTTCGGGCCGGGGGCTTTAGCTCAATGGTTCTGGCACCTGCCTTGCAAGTGCAAGGACCCCCGGTTCAATCTCCAGTAACCACATACAACAATGCTGGGCATGGAGACTCACACCCAACAACAATCAGAACCACATACCACATTCCACATACCACAGTGCTGGGCGTGTGGGAGTGGTTCATGCCTGTAATCCCAGCACTTGGGATGTAGAGGCAGGAGGATTGCTGTGAATTCAAGGCTGAGCTCAGGACCAGCCTGAACTACAAAAGTGAGACCCTACCTAAAAAAAAAAAAGAATCCATAAGTGATTCTACTGGTGAAAGTTTCAGGCCCTTTGACAGCCCAATTCCAGCCTTTCCCTGTACTGTCGTATTCTCCACCCACCCCCCCCCACCCCCATAGTATAGACTACTGTTTTAGCCTTTCCAGAAGTTGCAGTACCCTGTCACTTCAACTAAGAGCATTTGTTTGGCAACCTATTCTACATGAAAGGAAGAGCTGTCTTTGGGGAAGCTGAATTTGACACAGACACCCAAAGTATATGAATTGTGAGCTTTGTACTTTGGTGATCACAATTTATACAGTAAACAAAATCAAGTGGTTGCTAAGCAATATCTTTCCCTCATTCTTGATCTCAGTGGAAATATTTAACCTCTGGACTTAAGAAATCTTAAAGTCTACTCTGCTTACAGAATATGCTTGGTCATGATGGCAGCAGCCTCTTATTTCTGCCCTTTCCTTACCTCCCATGGCTTGCATTTTTCTTTTCATATCTTCATCTTTGGCATGAAGCAGCAGCAGCCTTGAGCAATCTCTCAGGATAACTAAAGTCAGATGGGGTCTGACTTCAGGCTCTTTTGGGTGTCTTCTGTGCACTGAGGCTTCATGCCCTAACCTAAGGTGGATACACATCTAGTCCACCTCCAGCAGAAGATCTTCTTCTGTAAAAGGAATGACTCAACAGAGTCGAGATGTAACTCCTTTAAAGTCCTAAATTTTGGAATACATTTTATGTGTGTGTAAAAAAATTAGGAAGATTGGAGACTAATTCTCTGCAAATAGTTAAATATTATATTATATTTATTAAATAAAATATATTAAATATTATATTATAAAACTATTATAGGAAATAGTTTTCCCTCCAAGAAAAAAACCGGTAAATTTAGTAAGAACTCCCTTACAAGTGAGACAATTTCTTATTGAAAAGAAGATTCTTTTATTAAGAAGAAAAAATAGTCAATACTTTTTAGGGTATTTAAAATTTTTTTATATTCATTTCCAATTCTTACTATGGCTTTTATAATATATAGTTGCTTCTAGTGGCTTCTAATGTATAATGAATAAATTCTAATATATAAATGGTAGCATTTTGATTCACTTACTTGAATTATAACCATTCAATAGATCCGATAGCTATTTTCTTTTCTTTTCTTTTCTTTTCTTTTTAGGGTTTTTGAGATAGGGTCTCGCTTTGTAGTTCAGGCTGGCCCTGAGCTCAGCCTCAAACTCACATCACAGTAATTCTCCTGCCTCTGCCTCCCAAGTGCTGGGATTATAGATGTGAGCCACCATGCCTGGCACTGTGGTGTGTGTGTGGTACTGGTTGCTGCTGGGCGTGAGTCCACACTGAGTATTTTATGTGGTTACCAGGGATTGAACCTGGGTCCTTGCACTTGCAAGACAGGCGCCGGAACCACTGAGCTAAATTCCCAGCCCCATGATAGCTATTTTCTTGAACAGAGTAGGGTCTTCTGGTCTTTGAACCTAGAAGTTATACCAGACAAAAGAGAAAAGGGAGTAATGTTTTAATACCATGTGGTCTAATAATAAAGATGACTCCTTTTCTGCTCAAGGAATAAAGAGCGTATATAACCACAAAACTCAGTCATTTCTATTTTTTCCTGGAAGGTAGAAAATATATTAGGTAAGAGTAGTCAAAAGGGAGGCTGCTTTCTTTATTATCAGGTCTAAGAGTGTCACTATAAATGAACATGGGGAAAAGCTAAGTGGCTTTCCATTTTCTTCACAAAATACGTATTTAAACTTCTTATTTCCTGTCTGTCTCTGAGTCCTCCTTTCTTCAGTCTACCCTACTTGATGTGTTTGCGCCAACCCCAGTTGTCTTTCCCAAAGGACTCTTCTGTCTACAGTGGCAAGAAGGGCGAAAGCCACAAAGAGCTTTTCTTTGACTGTGTCATCTCTTCTTTGCCTCTTGGCTCACTGTTTTATTTTTTATTTGCAGATCTGTGGCTGTCCTCTCTATTGGAAAGCTCCCATGTTTAGGGCTGCAGGGGGAGAGAAGACAGGATTTGTGTCAGCACAGTCATTTATTGCCATGTGGAGAAGGTAAGTATGTGAGCAGTCACTCTGGAGCTAGGAAAAAGAACTATGTGATATGCCTTATTAAGGTACTTATATTATTCACTTTCCTTTTATCCTTTCAGTAAGGAAAATTCAGTGATTAACGGTCATTTCTACTTGTACACAAGTTTTTTGCTATAAGCCTTTGTTTTACATGTCTAAGCAGTAGACTGCAGAAATAACTGATAACTGTCTAATAATTGCTTAGTTTTAGCAGTTAAATTGGGAACTCAAGATTTGAGTCTGACAACAATGGAATAAAAGTAAACATGAAAATATGATTTTATTTTCATACAATCCATCTTAGAATTATATGTAGTTGATTTGATAAAGCAGTTTAATTCTAATATATTTTAATCATTATTTTTTGAAAACTCCAGTTAAGGAACAAAAAACTAGTATGTTTATCAAGATATTTAAATATTAACTCTAATAAATTATCCTGAGTTCACACCCAACTTTCTTGTTTACTCCTTCCTTTCTACTTTAGGTATTAACTCTTGATATATTTATACATTTTTATGAGAATATCAACGTTTGTCCCCTTTTCCTCTTTTATTTAACTCCTAACTCTTCTTTATGCGTGTTCCTTTCACATTTTCTGGGATACATACTCTTTGCCCTAGTAAACTATTTGAAAAAACTTTTAATTCATTATTATTATTTAAAATAACAATCAAATGTGTGTCTGTGGAATTCAACTTAACAGATTCCACACCACCTAAAGGCCCTTAGTTGCATAATGTTTGAAAAACATAGTAGGCAATTAGTAAGTGCATTCTTGGTTTTAAAAATATAGCACACAGCAGTAAGTTCTTCATTGCCTTAGAACTAAAATGATCAGGCTATATGTATTAGACTTAGCACAGGGGAGAAAATGGCCACCTAGAGGGCCACAGCAAATTGGCCCTGGAGGAAATTAGATACTTTGAGTCGAGAGTGAAAGATAAGGGCTGGTAAAGGAGAACAAATGAAAAGGAAATCTAACTAGATCATACAAACCATCTTGGGAGAAGATCTGACTGAGGGGAAGGAGCTAGTCCTTCAGTGATGATCTGGCTAATGGAATAGACTCCCTCCCCACCAGGCATGGTGATGAGATCCATGAGTGCTGGAGATTTAGAGAAGCTGAAAGCAGAACAAGGCAAGACAAAATGTAAACATGTAAAATGTCTTGTAAACAATACTAAAGAACCTGCTAGGGGGAAGACTGTGGGGGTCCAACACAGAAAAAAGTAAGTTGCCCATTTTCCCCTTATAGAGTAAAAGTGCTGTGCTTATGTGACATTCAGCATACTACTCTTAAGTGCTGCCAGATTCCTCGGTGGGCCCGCAGTCATCTCCCAACTATAAGAAGACTTGAAACTGGGACAGATACATGGAATAGACTGGAGTGTGGGAGATCTGTGAAAGGAAAAACAGACCCTGGTATCCAGGTCACAAGGCAATTCATAGGAACCAGAGCATAGTGGACACTGTTCTTACACTTTCCCAAACACAAGACATAAGACACCACCCCATGCTGAGAAAGGGGCCACTGCCAAGTCTGGGGGAAGCCCTACGTTTCATAGCAGGTCTGAGACACACTACTGTGGACAGAGGGGTGAAAAACAGTGCCGGAGTTCGGGCATCATTCTAGGCAAGGACAGCCTATGGAGGGGGACACAGAGATTACCATGATACTTGCCAGACAATGAAGGAAGCGAGAGAATGTGAGAGGTTGCTGGTAGAAGCTGAGAGAGAATTGGAGAACTGGGAATATGGCAGCCTGTACCACATTGGCTTCCTCCAAATTAACTGAGGCAATTGAATCTTAAGATCACCATGGAAGCCTGTGGTTCCTCATCCCCCGAGCACAGTTTGAAATGAGAACATACCCAGAGGGCAACAGCCCTGACTGCTTTGGGCAGGCAGTTGCTCTGTCCACAGTGGGAAACTGCTTGGCTGTGGACAGTCAAACTGATTCATATAGGAGGAGCTGTAGAGAGACTGATAATCTAGGTTAATGCTCTCACAACTCTGTGAGGGTTGTTTTTGTTTGGTTGGTTGGTTTCTTGGTTTGGTAATTAATGTTTCCTTCCTAGTATGTTTGACCTGGGTTACAATACCTTGGTTTTTGTTTTGGTTCATTATCATTTTTTTCTTCTGGTCTTTTCTGCTTTGTTGATATTGCTGTTATTTTACTTTATTCTTTAAGGTTTTTTTTTTCCCCCTGTGACCTACTCTCTCTTTTAGTCTTCTGGTTTTGTTTTTTTAACTTTCTTTCCTCTCTGTTATTTTTTCTCATTTCTTCCTCATTTTCTCACCTCTCAGCCTTCTTTGTCCATCTCACTTAATGGCATATGTACTGGGGGGAACACCAAAAAAATGAATACACACTTCAGCAGTTCACAATACTAATAAATCTCTGGAAGCGAATGGCAAATGCTTTGACATCCTCTTGTAATTGTAGAGGCTAAACTTGTACTAATCTCATTGTGTCTCAATAAATTTAGTATTAAAATATTTATACAAGTTTTTCTCTTCCTGATGAATACATTTTGGTAGACTCTGTATGTATAAAACAAGGGCCTCTATATAACAGTGGCATTAGAATGAGAATCAAGAAATAAGAATTAACTGTGCTATAATTTAAACAGTACCACTCAAGGGCATTTCAGAGCAGTCCTCAACAAAATTGAGCTGAGCGGATCCAAACAAAACTAATTACAAATAGATTAGCAGGTTCTGACAATCTCACAGTCTCCCTCAGTCTCAAAATACACTTTTACCCATCTGTATACCTCTTCCCTCCTACACAAATTCTCTCTCACACACCCTCAACTACCCTTTACCATGGCTGTAAAAATAATTCCAACAGAATCCAACCTCCTTTTTTTCACCTATAGACATTTCTCTTCCCTCTTTCCCCACTGATACAGCCCCTCAATTTTCCCCTTCCTGTCTTCTCTCTCACCTATATTTAAGACAAAACACATTAAGCACTATAATACAAGGTGAGGAATATTGATAAATAGGTAAAATTATCAAAACAACTTTTTTTTGTTTTTTGTTTTTTTAGTTTTTTGAGACATGGTCTCACTTTATAGTTCAGGCTGGTCTTGAGCCCAGCCTTAAACTCAGAAACCCTCCTGCCTCTGCCTCCCAAATGGTGGGATTACAGGCGTGAACCACGATGCCCACACTGTGGTATGTGGTTCTGGTTGCTGGTGGGCATGAGTCACCAAACCTGGCATTGTTGTAAGTAGTTACCTGGGCCCTTGCCCTTGCAAGGCAGGCACTGGAACCACTGAGCTAAATCCCCAGCCCTCAAAACAAGTTTTAATGGTGATAATTGATGTGTGGCTGGATCTGTTGACACTATTAAAACCAGTTGAAATTTTCTGCTTACACCAGTGATGAGATCCCACCCAATTAAACTGAATAGGTTAAAAATATATGTATCTTTTTCAGTAAAGATAAGAAAATATCACTGAAAAACAGACCCTAACTAAAGAGCTCTTCTTACCATCAACAAATTCTCTTCACTCCCTTTGACCTCAACTCTCAGTTTTCAAAAAAGCATCAAAAATCAAGGTAACAAAACACCTCCAGTGACTCACAACTCTTCCCAAAGCAGATCCAAGGAGCCCTAATGGAGGAGAAATCAAATAGTAGAGGACTAAGCTGCAAAAAAATGATTAAAGATGAATCAGACAAACTTAAAGATAGTAGAATTAAGAAGCAAACTGACTACTGAAGGTATGGAAGACACCTAACAATTAGAAAGTCTGACTAAAAATGTTCAAAACATGCTTGACAGATATACCAAAGAACTAAACTTTAAGAAAAGGTGCCAAACAGAAATAACAGAGATGAAGAATTCTATTGAGTACATTAAGCAGGAGATGGTGATGCATGCCTATAAAATTCTAGCACTCAAGAGGTGGGCTACATAGCAAAACCCTGTCTCAAAAAAGAAAGAGAGAGAGAGAGAGAATGAAGGAAGGAAGGAGAAAAGAAGGAGGGAAGGAAGGAAGGACTGAATTCCAAAAAAGTTTCAGAGATGCTGTAAGACCAGCATTCCTCAAACTCTGATGAAATTCAAAGGGAAGGAAGGTTTCCAAACTGATCCTGGAAGCTTGCAATACCTTGATCCCAAAGCCAGAAAAGGAACCAACTAAAAAAAAAGAAGAAGACAGGCCAATCTCTTTAATGAACCTCCACAGCAAAAACTGTTCAATAAAATAAGAGCAAACAGTGCAATGATGCATAAAAAAAATCTTGCATCATGATCAAGTCAGCTTCATGTCAAAGATGCAAGGGTAGTTAACATTTAAGTCAGTAAACATAATACACCACATTAAACAGAAGCAGAGACAAAACTCACATGGTCATCTCAATAGATCAAAAAAACCTCTTTGACAAAATCCAACATCTATTCGTGATTAAAAACACTGAACAAAATAGGTAGAGAAAGACCTTATTTCACTCTGATAAAAGCTACTTATGATAAACCTATGGCCAAATCATATTAAATGAGGGTAAGCTGAGTCTTCTCCTATAAAATTAGAAACAAGACAAAGATATCCACTATTGCCAATCCTGTTTAATATGACACATTACCCAGAGCAATCAGGAAAGAGAAAGAAATAAAAGAGATACTTACAGGTAAGAAAAAAGTCAAATTATCATTATTTGCAAATGACATGATCCTTTATCCAGAAAAGCCAAAAATTCCACCAGAACACTCTTAGAATAACCAAATCAGCAGTGTAGCAGGATTTAAAATTACAAACAAAAAAATCAATAGTGTTGCTATACACCAATAATGAACTCACCATGAAAGAAATTAAGAAAACAATAGCATCAAGAAATTTTTATTTTTATTTTTTTTTTTTCTTAAGACAGGACCTCACTTTTGTAGTTCAGGCTGACCCTGAGCTCAGCCTTGATCTCACAGCAATCCTTCTATCTCTGCCTCCCAAATGCTGGGATTACAGGGGTGAGCCACCATGCCCAGCACTGTGGTATGTGGTTCTGATTGCCGGTGAGTGTGAGTCTCCACACCTGGCATTGTTGTATGTGGTTACCAGGGATCAAACCCAGGGGCCCTTGCACTTGCAAGGCAGGCACTGGAACCACTGAGCTAAATACCTGGGCCCCTCAACCCTCTAATCTTTGGCAACAGGGCTAAAAGCATATGTATGCTAAAGGAAAGATAGCTTCTTTAGCAAATGGTGCTGGGAAAACTGGCTATCCCCATGCAGAAGATTAAATATAGACTCTCATATCTCACTATGTACTAAATTAAAATCAAAATGGATCAAAGATCTAAATATCAAAACAGAAACATTGAACCTTCTGGAAGACAAAACAGGTAAAACACTTGAAATCATGAGCGGAGGCAGGACTTTCAGAACAGAACTCCAGTTATACAAGAAATAATATCAAGAATCAACAAATGGAATTATATAAAATTAAAAGGCTCCTTCCCAGCAAAGGAAACAACCAACAAAGTGAAGGGGCAACATAAAGAATGAGGAAAAATTTTTGTCACCTATACCTCAGACAGAAGACTAATATCTAGACTATATAAAAACTCAAAAAAATTAGGCTTTCCCAAATAAAAGACCCAGTCAAAAAAACAGACAACTGAAATGAATAAACACTTCTCAGAAGATGCAGTACAAATGGTTAGTAAGTAGATGAAATGTTCCTCATCACTGGCCATTAGAAAAATGCAAATTAAAACAACACTGGAAGGCCAGGGATGCGGCTCAGTGGTGCTGTGACTGCCTGGGAAACACAAGGTCCTGAGCTCAATCCCCGGTACCAAAAAATAATAATAGTAATAATATTCAACACTGAAATTCCATCTCACTCTGGAAAGAATACCTATCATCAAAAAACAACAAATGGCCGGGCGTGGTGGCTCATGCCTGTAATCCCAGCACTCGGGAGGCAGAGGCAGGAGGATTGCTGTGATGTGAGTTCAAGGCCGAGCTTGGGGCCAGCCTGAACCACAAAGTGAGACCCTGTCTCAAAAAAAAAAAAAAAAAAAAACAACAAATGCTACCAAGGCTGTGGGGAAAAGGGAACCCTTATGTATTCTTAATAGAAATGTAAAGTAGTACAGCTATCATAGAAATCATGGAGATTCTACAAAAAACTAGAAACAGAAATTTCATTCAACACAACTATTACTTTTCTAGATATCATCCCAAAATGATATCATATTACAGTGATACATGCATACTCATGTTTACAGCAGCATAATTCATAAAAACTTTATCTTGAGTCACAGATAAATGGATAAAACTGGTATTTATGTACAATGGCATACTATGTTATAAAGAAGGATAAATTAAAATCATTTGTAGGAAAATTGATGCAACTAGAGACCATAATATTAGATGAAATGAGACACACAAGTTTGAAAATTATATGGTCATGCTCAGAAGAGCCAAATATAAAGATCAAAATAAAAGATAGATTATAGGAAACAAGAAGATAGATCTGCAAATGGGAAGAGAATCAAGAAGTGGAGGGAGGGAGAAGAAAAGGAAAGAGCAGAAAGGGATATAAAATGAATTAAGGTGTGCAAAATACTGTCTTACTTAATTTTCTCATTGCTGAGACATAATACCAACACCCAAAGTTAAAGGAGTAAAGTGTATTCTAGCTCACAATTTGTAGAGGTTTCAGTTCATAGTTGTCTCCCTCCAAGGCAGGGTGGCCTGGAAGAGGGTTATAACAGAAAAGAAACAGTTCATGGCAGACAGAAGGCAGGAGGGCAGCACGCAGGGAAATAGCAAATAGTGAGTGACAGCAGCAAGCCAACCTTTACATACTATCCCCAACGGCCTGTAGCACTCACACCTTTAATCCTAGCCTCAACCATGAATCATTCCCAATGTCATCTCTTTGATCTTAGCATTCCACACTCTGAACACAAGGCTTTGGAGAAATATCTAGATACAAACCATAATAGGTATACATACCAACTCTCCACAGTTAATATAATCACTATATACTAACAACCTGTACTAATAAAAATTTTGAAGACAACCAGTTACTGGGCTTTGAAAAAACTACACCCAAGCCAAAGGTTACAAATGCCTCATATTTTCCAGGTACATTTTTACCCATTTTGCTCATGGAATAGTTATCCCAATAGCAGGGCATAACTGGGCCCTAAAAGAATGCATACTCATACACCATCTGGGTAACATTTCAAAGCACTTCTGTAATCACTATTCTACCTCCTCTATAGCAAACAGAAAACACTGTGATAAAATATAAGATATCCTTCTAAAAATGTATGAATAATAAGTCATACAACTTGAGTATTCCATGGAAACTACAAATAGAAAAAGCATTAATGCACAGGAGTAAACTAGCAGCTTAACTGTTATTTGTCCTCAGGGTATTTTTAAATTGGTGTTTCTAGCACCCTAAAACCTGGGGAAGAAAATAGAGCCTAGGGCCAGAGTTCTGGAGAAATCAGCTTCAACTCTTGTTTGTCCACTGGGAAAGCCAGAATTTCAACTAGGTGATATATATGTATTTTAAAATCAAAATATAACAGTAGTAAAACTTGGAAATTTAAATTTTATAGGTGTTTTAATTTCTCTTCAGCTCTCTTCTTTTGCCCTGGTAGACACCAGGCTGTGAAAAGGCCACTGGTAGAGCATAGACTAGGGGCAAAAAGGACAGGGATATGGCAAAGTTCTGGTCAGAGGTGCTTCAGTCTTTGAGTTCAGCATTGTTGATAACAGGTAGCAATCTGGAAAAACAGCAGGAACTGAGAAATGATTGTTTAAAGAAATTCGTGAACTGGGAAGTGGGGAAAAGAAGAAAGTCTATTATATGGAATGTTTAAGCTAGAAACAAGAAATGCAAACCACTTATATTCTATTTTGAATACTGTAGGACACTATGGACCTGAAGCTAACAATAGTGAAAGAGAACTGGTGTCCAACTTGATCTGCAATTAACTGCTTAATAACAAAAATAATCACAGCCAGTTTTTGGTTAAAACCATGTGTCACAGGGCCAGGAATTTAGTTCAGTGGTTCCGGCACCTGTCTTGCAAGCGCAAGGACCCAGGTTCGATCCTCCGGTAACCACATACAATACTGGGTGTGGAGACTCATGCCCAGCAGCAACCGTACCACATACCAAAGTGCCGGGCGTGGTGGCTCACACCTGTAATCCCAGCACTCAGGAGGAAGAGGCTGTGATGTGAGTTTGAGGCTGAGCTCAGGGCCAGCCTGAACCACAAAAGCGAGACACTGACTCAGAAAAAAAAAAAAAAAACATGTGTCACAGAGTAGAAATGTGTGTTGGCAGATACAATAACACACCAGCAGTTCCACCACAGCAGTTGTGTTCCTTTTATCTCTAGAGAAAAGTAATTTCTGCAAAAATGAAAAGGGAAAAAAACATGAAGCACAGTCTTAATTTGAAGTAGCTGCAGAAAACTGCTAACAAAGTTATATGAGTAAGTGTCCTTATCTTTTCTTACATGAAAAAATTTTATAGTTGTGTGTTCATGTCTGCATTAAAGCATTAAGATCAGTTACTAAAATGGCTTGGATGCCCTCTAGTGGTCACTCATCCTGGAGCTCTCAAATGCCTTTTAAAATCCAGCATATACCCAAAGATGGCTATTTGGGAGACTAAGTATGATAACTGACCTAGAGAAATATGTGCTTAGTTTTAAAATTAAATTTTTACAATCTCAGCTTTTTTTAAAGCATCCTAAGTCCACATGTGGTATATTAAAAATTTTAGGTACAAAAATAATTGGCAAGTAACAATACAGAATTAAAACATTTGAGTGTTCAACATGTGTGTTGACTTACTTCATTAACAAGTTCTATGTAATCTGAACAACTAAAGAGACACAGCAAAAGGAAATAATTTCCTTCATATCAAAGTGCTCATGGGTTGGAAGCTTAGTATATCTAATCCAGTGATTTTAGAACAAACACCTTAAAGGTCTTCTCTCTTTTGTGATCTCCTGTATATACTGTGACATGTTTTTCTTACAGGACATTTTTAGGGGAAATATGCTGTTCTATAGCTTTTTTACTTAAGTTCTTGGAGTACCAGCTTTTAAGTAAAATTCTCATCCAAGAGAGTCAGTAATATTGCTCCAGCGCTACCAAGTTTTCTTTCCTATTTTCATATTAGTGCATCATTTGTCCATTAAAAAATGCTATTTTGCCTCAAAAGTGTTATGGTTAGTGTAGAACAGATATGCTTACCTTATTCTTCAGCTTTTATAGCATAATTTATCTTTTTTTTTTTTTTTACCTGCCACACAGGAATTATTAACCAGTAGCATTGACAGAAACTTGTAATTCACATCCCTGATTTGGCTTTGCCCTTCAGAGTATCTGTTATCTGTCATATGGCTGTAGTATTTATTCAGCAGTGCTATCCTTGTTTAGTTTTGTTTTATAAAAATGCTGCTTTTCAAAGACTTTACTACCTTTCTGTTGTCATCCCATTCACTTTCTAATCTTAAGAGGTGATTTTCAGGGCTGGGGATTTAGCTCAGTGGTTCTGGCGCCTTCCTTGCAAGCACAAGGGCCCAGATTTGATTCCCAGTAACCACATACAACAATACTGGACATGGAGACACACCCACCAGCAATCATTACCACACACCACAATGCCAGGCATGGAGGCTCATGCCTATAATCCCAGCACTTGGGAGGCAGAGGCAGGAAGATTACTATGAGTTCAAGGCTGAGCTCAGGGCCAGCCTGAACTACAAAGCGAGACTCTGACTCAAAAAACTAAAAAAAAAAAAGAAAAAAAAAAGAGAGAAAGAAAGAAAAGGGGATTTTTCATTAATCTTTTCATGAAATGCGTGATTTTTAAATTCAGTAGGCTTGAATATATTGAAGGAAATATATATGTATAAATAAAAAATATAAAACATCAGCTATAGCTGTAATCACAAGTGAAGTTAGTCAAGTATACATCTGTTAGATCACTAACATGTTTGAAAGGCGTCTATGTGTAAGTCACATCCTGCATGTGATGAATAAAAAAGTCCTAACTTTGCCTGCCCTCTAGGCACCAAAGAGCTAAGAGAAAGCAAAAGGCATATATGATATGTATAAATTGTACAAAGATCAGTGAGGAATTCAGTTGTCAAGGAAAGCTCTTTGAAAGAGGTGAGTTATTAGTTACTTATTCATAAATAGGATTAAAACAACAAAGTTGGAGGAGGATTTTTAGCAGAATAGAATAGCATGAAAATGATACAGAGGCAAAACAGTACAATGTAGGTCAGCTACCTGGAGAAGGTTCACTTCCTAAAGTAGTAAGATAGATGAGAAGGCAGGCTCCAGCCTGATTACAGAGGTCTTAAATGCCCACTGGGAGGTACAGGAGCTTTGTATCATTGTGACAAAATGCCAAGGTGGAGAAAAGATCTATTTTGGCACTTTGGCTTACAGTTTCAGAGCCTCCAGTCCATGGTTATCATTTCAGTGCTTTTGGTCCAGAGTTCTTGACCTGACATGAAAAAGTCCTCGAGGATTTGATCCTACCCACACATGTCCCCTTCTCTGCCCCCCTCTGTACATCTTGTTGTCCATGTGTTCCACACATCTCACACCAGACTTCTCTCTTCAACCCCTATCCCTTTTTCCAAATCACTTTCCAGGAATCTCACTGGCCTCCTGTGTCCTTTCACGACCACCTGGTGCATATTACCACTGTCATGACTACTCATCAGTAGTATAACTTTATTGAGGGGCAGCCCATTTTCTAGTCCCCCTTCCATCTATTAGACAGAAGTTTTCTTTCTCTCAATAAACTTTCCCACTCTTAAAACAACAACAAAAAAAAAACCTTTATTGATAACTGTACTACAAGATTCTTACATAGCATAAAGCTTCATCTTATTTTTTTTGTGTACCAAGTATCCCCAAGACCAGACATAATACCTGATACACAGCATTCAATAAATGATTGACAGACTTCTGGGAAATGGAGAATTCTAAGAATTAAATTTTAAATGCTTTCAAGGCTTCAAGTACAGATAAAAATGGTGCCACCATTCTTATAAAAATAGATGTTCAGTAAAAGGACTGTTTCAGCAAGGGAAGAAAACTTGCTGTATTGGTATATCTTTACTTAGAAATTGAGGTCTGATATGCAAAATGAAACTGAAACATGCCAGAAATGAGAATTTTCGTGTGTGTGTGTGTGTGTGTGTGTGTGTGTGTATACATGTATATATATCAGTGATAGATCCTTGCATAGCATCCTGAGGTCAATTCCCAGCACTACAAAAGAATAAAATATTTTTTTTAAAAGAAGAATAAAAGCGCTTGAGGGCTAAGGATTTAGCTCAGTGGTTCTGGCATCTGCCTTGCAAATGTAAGGTTCTGAGTTCAATCCCCAATAACCACATATCACAGTGCCAAATGTGGTGACTCATACCCATCAGCAATCAGTACTGCACACCACAGGGCTAGCAATCAGTACTGCACACTCACAGGTGTGAGGTGCCTCACACCCATAATCCTAGGATTGCTGTGAGTTTGAGGCTAGCCTGGGCTACATAGTGAGCTCAGAGCCAGCCTGAACTACAAAGCAAGACCCTGTCTCAAATTTTTAAAACAAAATTTTTTTAAAGATAGTACTGGATTTTTTTTTTTTTAAATCTAGGATTGAACTCAGGACATTGCACTTGCTGAATCCCCCATGGCTTGATTTTTCATCTAAGTGGTCTTGAGACCAGACTGCTGCTAACAATTTTCAGTGCTGTAGTTATTGTCTGTTCCCAGCAGCAGATCTTCCTATTTAAGTGTTTGTTTTTTAGGTTGCTGAATAACCATCACGATGATGCCTCTAAGTTCATCTGTCTTCTGGCAAAACCTGGCTGCTGCTGTCTAGAACAAGAGGATTTTGTCCCTTTACTTCAGGTAGTTTTTATTTCCTTTTGAAATGGGTTCTACTTGTAGAGTTTCAGAGATTTTTTTTTTAATGTTCAGCTTTGATATATATTGATTCAGCAATAAGATGAAAAGATCAGATTTCTGGAAGAGTAGTTTTTATACATATCTTAGCAGTAAAATTCTTTTGTTAAAATCTAAAAAAGAAATCCAGGTATAAAATATATATATAACAGGTGTTCTCCCACTGAAACAAAGGGGAGGGGCTTTCAATTTCCCTTTGCCCACTCAGAGAAGGCACTGAAGCACCTTCTCAAACTTGAGGATTCAAGAAGATAAGCTGGAAAATGTTCACATCCAACATAACTGAAACCCATAGGAAGCAAGTAAAGACTGTGGAGTAACCAAAACCCCAAGCATTAGTCTAGGGATCTCCATTCAGTGCATCTTGACTCTGACGTAAGCCTACTTCTAAAATGCTTGATTTTCTCATTTTTTAACCCAATATTGATTTGAAATAGAAAATTAGACTATGAAGAAAGAAGAGAAAACAAGTACAGTGAGATCTAGACAGGTGGTTCCAAACTCTAAAAGTATCACGGAGAGGAAAAAGAAAAGTACTTAAGAGGGAAAAAGAAAACCACCACTCCTGTATAAGAGACAATTAAGAATGAAGGTATTAGCTCCCAGTCTAATAAGTCTAATCAGACTTCCACCGAGATCAGTAATTTGTATTATTAGTACAGACTATATACAAACACCACAAAAACTCATATATATGGAGCACTTCACTGATGGAACCCAGTGAAACAGTAGTGTATGTTTCATTTTTCCTTTTCTGTTTTTAAAAATTACATCTATGTATGTGAATTCATACACTGTATTGTGCATGTAGAAAGAATAATCTCAGACTAGAATAAGTCCCAGACACTGCTTAGAAGAAGTATATATTTTTTAATTTTTCTGATACTTATTTGAATTTCTGACTTCAACTTCCCCACACTGAAGCAGAGGAAATTTTTAACCTAAGGTTCCCTGAACCTGGAGCTGTGTCACAGTTCAGACATTTTTCATGGTATCAAGGCATCGGCGGGCAAAAGATCTCTTAAGATCCAGAGTTGTTTGCGGTTTCTGCACCATACGTTAGGCTCCAGGATCTTTGATAAGACACCCAGTGTCCATCTTCCTATTGTACTGCACAGCTATCTTCTTTTGAGGTCCTTGCTGCTATCGCCAAGAATCAGAGTCCCTTTGCTCTTATCAGCACAGACTTGTCTTTCTTTTTTTGACAGAGACATCTTTTAATCTACTGAAGTCCTCCTGTTGTGTATCTTTATGCTTTTACTCTGACCTCCACTCTTTCCTGTATTATCTACTTCCCTTCCCAGTAGGTGCAGACTTCCTGCTTACTAATTTTGGACAGAAAAGAGAAGTGGTTTAGAAACCTCCTACTGTGGCTTTTGTGACACTGTGTGTGTTATAGGTTTAAATGTAGCTCTCTAGAACAGGAGGATTTTATCCCTTTTATTTTACTTCTATAGCTTTTATTTCCTTTTGAGAATGGGTTCTACTTTTAGAGTTTCTGAGGTTCTGTAAAAACCTCACATTTCTAATGTACATAAGTTAAGCTACCCAGATTTAGTGGTCAGACTTCTGAAGGATTTCTATGTAGACTTTTCCATGAAAAATTTGCCCATCAGTATTGGATCTGCACTTGCTGTACATTCTTCATGGCCTGAGACAGTACCTGTTAATACTCTGCATGCCCTCTCTAAATATTTTGTTTTCCTAAATAGATAACAAATTTTCTGAAGCCAACATGTGCCTTTCATTTTTGTTGAATGCACATCATTGCTGTAGGCATCCCCGTCAGTTCTTCCTGGCTGTTAGCCCATGGAAAGGGATAGAAATTTGCTGACATAGTTGAAGTTTTTAAAGTTGTATTTATGGTTGCCATTCTTTTAATTATTTTTTTAATTGAAGTGTACTCATTCACAGCAGAAAAATCACAGGTGCACTGCTTTGTGGATGTTCACAGTGTGGACACCTGGGTAACTAGCCCATAAATCAAGAAGCAGCATCATCAATATCCATGGAGTCCCTGGGCTCCACACTAATCACTGCCCGTAGGGTAACCACTGCTGATTTCCAAGAGTACATAGCATAGATTTTCTACTTAAAGTAGCAGTTTTTCATGTTTAAAAGACAATTTTGAGGGCCAAGGATTTAGCTCAGTGGTTCCAGTGTCTGCCTGGCAAGAACAAGGTCCCAACTTCAATTCCTGGTACTATATACCACAGTGCCAGACATGGCAGCTCATATCTATAACCCCAGCACTTAGAAGGCAGAGACAGGATTGCTGTGAGTTCCAGGCTCTCCTGGGCTACATGGGGAGTTCAGGGCCAGCTTGAACTACAAAAGTGAGACCCTATCTCAAAAAAGAAAAATTTTGGTTCTGATTTTACATCGTGTCTTAATTTACATGATCGTTTTGATTGTGGTTCCAGCTGGCCTTGAGCTCCCTGTGTAGCCCAGGGTGGCCTTTAACTCACAATGACCCTCCTGCCTCAGCCTCCTAGGTGCTGGGATTACGGGCATGTGCCGCCACACTCAGGAAGGTTCTATTCCCCTAAGAGAGAGAGAATTAGAGAGATTCTTAATGGGTATTTTTTTTTTTTTT
>PVIR01018832.1:0-32835 GCA_004026965.1 Petromus typicus | reverse complement strand
TGAACATTACACATTCATTCTTTGTATTCCCCCTCCTCTCCAGTACTTCCCTATTCCTTCCCTCTCCAACTCCTCTTCCCATTTGCAGAAGATCCTTCCCCTGTTTCCTATTACACTGAATACTATTTGTTTTAGAGAGCTGCTCTTCGTGCTGCATCTTACTCTCATTTGCCAAAGATCACAAAGCTAGGTCTCAAGCCAGCTCTCCTGACCGCACTCCTGCCTGCTGCCCTCTGCCCTGTCAAAATGGGGACACGACATCCACCCCTCAGGACAGTAGTCAGCTAAGGCAGCGTGACTGGCAGTGCCTTGTAAACAGCACAGTTGCCAGGTCCGGGTCAGGCCCCAGCATTATGTTCTCCTAGGGAGGCCCAGGCTTCTCCCTCTAGAGAGGTTTATCCAGTTGCTTTTCTCTCATTGGGAAAGGGAAGGTTAGACTTTTCTTAATTTCTGTTGAAAATCAAATAATTTTCCCAGTTCCTTTCTAGCTCCAGGATCTAACTTAAATTCCCTTTTCTTATTCTCATGGGATGAGAAGAAAAAGGCAGCTAGCAGTCTTCTTCTTTCCTCTCCAAAGCTGCAGAGCCACATCTCAGGATGGTTGAGGCAAACTGTGTCTGTGTCCAATCATCTGGCCTGTATGTGGGGCCTGGCTCACGTGGGGGCTAATCCTGTTTTGTGATGCTCTCTTGGAAAGAGCACAGAGCCTAAGCCAATTAAAACTCTCTTTGAAGGTGGTTCAGGTTTCGGGGCGTGGGGGACAGGCCTGCACAGTGACCTGAAGTAACTGCTTCAGGGATCACTCCCCTCTCCTCCCCGCTGGCCAGGAGCTGGAGGATGACTGGGGCTTTGTGTGGTGCAGTTCCGTCACATTCTTGCTGTCCAGGCCCACAGAATGGCCTGTGAGTCTGTCGGGGAGGAGGAGGTGGAGATGTGACTATGCACCCATTTTCATCTGAGCAAAGTGAAACAGGATGGGTTGCCTGTGATGCAGGCCTAAAATGTTCAAGGCCAAGATCTGAGATGGCCAAAGTGCAATGTGCCTGATCAAAACAAAAGCCTTTTCTACCTTTGCAAGAACCAAGTCCATATTACCTTGCATCTCAGCACAGACTGGGGCTTTTAATAGTTTCGTGGTGATATTTGTTCAGTGACTGAATAAGTTTTGCTGAACAGAGACATGCATGTCTCAGTGCGGTGATGTGAGTAGGGCAGAGAAATCCAAACCTACTTGTGAGCCTGAGTGAAGCATTTTGTAATAATGCTAAGACAAACTACCCAAGTGCTGGCCTGTTCTGAGAGATTTACACATCTGAACCTGTCAGCAGTGGTGCTATCAGTGAGGCAGAATTAGTGTTCCTACTTCAGGAAGGAGGTATGGAGAGGTTAATTATGATTTGCTGGTTCGTGGAAGCCAAGCTAGACCCCACGTACCCAGCCATCCACCCACCCCCATCCCAGCCCTGAAGGAAGCTGGCAGCCGAGTCCACACTCTCTCCTAAGGAGCTACCTCCTCAGAGACTGCCATAGTTAACTGAGGTTAACAACCCTAAAAAAAGCAGAATTGATGGAGTGACAGGCAGAGTTTCTTAATGAAAACAAACTTAGGGCTATAATCAAGAGAACAAAGTGAGTTCTGGCCTCAGGAAGGCAGACTCCAGTGACCCAGGTGTAACATTACGCCGCAGGGTGCACAGACCTGAGACGCTTCCCCTGAGAGAACTGACTGGAGGGGCACCATGGCCACCCGGGAAGCTCTGCCACAGCGCTAGGCAGCATGACAGTACAGAGGGACATAGCTGACCTATGTCCGGTGGCTGCGGGGGAAGTAAACAGAGCCCACTCAGCTAGAGCTCAGGGTCATTCCAAAGGTCCTCTGAGTGTGGTGAATGGTGGGGATGGATGTGTAAAAAGAAGGGGGCACCTGAAACCAGAGAATGCAGAGTGTAGAGCTCATGACCCGACCAGGCCCAAGGGCAGAGCTCTCACTGGTCTTGTGATTCTGGGCAGCTTATCCCTCAATGTGGGCAGCCCATCAGGGTCAGGCCTGGGTGGTACGTGTTCATGCAGGACTTGTGCTAACAGGCATCTCTGATCCCGAGAGCAGCAGTATTCACACTGCGGCAGACTTCTGCTCCAGCTGCGAGCTTGTTTTGATCAGAATCCTCTTAGCATGGGGATTGGCATTCCTTAAACATGTGGAATTCATCCAGGAACATTCCCTCCTAACTGTGGGGGTAGTTATTCATTTCCTTGTCTGTCTCACCCTCAGGATGCGTGGAAAATTTAAGGGCAGACCTTTGCACTCCAAGTCAAAAGAACAGGGTGGAGTCCAGGCTCCAGCCTCTTGCTGGCTGTGTGACTTAGACCCAAGGTGTTTTGCTGATGCAAAAACTTTCGATCCTGTGTCTAACAAAGGATCATAGCACAGACTCAGTCCTTTGCTTATTCACTCAGTCATGATCTCTGGAGTTCTCCTGTCCTCAGGCCTGCAAGCTTGGGATTCCAAGCTGAGCAACAAAGATACAATACCTACTTTCATAGAGCCTCCAGCATGTAATTAAACAATTACTTCAATATAAATACAATACAAATATAATTTTAATAAGTTTCCTGAAAGAGAGGTATCAGATGGTAGATTAAATCATATGAGAATGTGGAAGAAATCTGTAAGCTCTGAATTGCTGTTTAAACGTTAGGCAGTATCCTTATTATCTGTATCACGTTTGCTCTTGGTTTAAGTTAATCATCTGGGTCCCCATTTCTTCATCTGAACATAGAAGTTCTAAAAACATCTGGTTCAGTTAGTCTTTGTTATATAATGTGTCACCCCAAAATATAGTGGCTTAAAGTGAACCCTTGAAGCTTCCTGTTTCTAAGGATCAGTATTTTGGGCTGGGTGAAGCTCAGCTAGTTTTCTTGAGGCTCACGTAGCTCATTATTCCCTGGCTCAGCACTATGTCTTTCTAGCCACAAGTGTGCCAGCCTTGGCTCTTCAACAGTGGCTGTTTCCCAAAACCAGAAAGACCAAACACTCAAGGTTTTCTTTCATGCCCCTGAATTGAGGTTGTTGGTTTATTTTGACCCATTAGCCTACACAAGTCACATGACTAATCCCAGAGTCAGTGCGGGGGATTACACAGGTTTGGAGTAGTAAGAAGTCTGATTCCTGAAGAACCATCACTGCAGCCATCTTCCACCACACCTAACTTCCAGAGTTATCCTGAGTCTATAAGCAAGAGATAGTGCCATGCTTGTGGTCATTGTGTTCATAGTGGGGTCTGCCCATAGTACATGCATAAGAATTGGTAGGCAAACATGAATCTGAGCCACTTACTGCTACCTTCCTGGGGGGAAAAGATGACACACAAGCACACAGCCAGTGACTGGTCAAAACATCCTGTGAGATAGAACACCCAGGGTGCCAAGCTGCATGACAAGAAGATGGCATTAGGTTATTTGGTTTTTACCATGGGGTTTTAGAGTCACCAGAAGGAACTTTATCGGAGAAATATGGCCAGGAGAGGCAAAATGGGGAAGACCTGAATCCAAGGAAGAAATAGAGCTTTTTATCCTGGATAATGATCGAACATTAGGGCCAACTACACCTGTTGTTTACTGCATCTATATTCTGTGCCAAACATAGTATGACTGTTTCCATGGAGTGGTTCATTTAAGCCTCACGACAAATCCATACAATGATAGAAACTATCTCTTATTTTATAAAGAAAGAAATTGAGGATAAGAGAGTTTACTAGTCCAAAGTTCCATGGGAAATATGTAGTAGGTTCAAGATCAAATCTAGCTCTATTTGATTAAAAATAACTTGACTCAAAGAAATCCTTTTTTTTCAGTTTTTTTGAGACAGGGTCTCACTTTGTAGTTCAGGCTGCTCCTAAACTCAGCAATCCTCCTGCCTTTGCTTCCTGATGTCTGGGATTACAGGCATGAGTCACCACACCTGGCATTGTGGTATGTGGTTCTTATTGCTGGTGGGCAGAAATCCTGAGTCTCCAAGCCTGGCATTGTTGTATGTGATTATCTGAGACTGAATTTAGGACCCTCGCAGGAACCACTGAACTAATTCCCCGGCCCCCAGAAACCTTATTTTTAACTGAAAATTGTACTTAGATAATTGTGATTTATATGCAGTTGTCTTAAATAATACAGAGAGCTGTTATATGCCCTTTATCCAGAGAGTGTCCCTAGTGGTAGCACTTACATTTGTATCTCCCATTTACTTGTACTTGAGTGTGTACTTACTTCTCTGCTAACTGGCCACCGATACAAATAAAGACATACAATAAACATGGCAGGCATTTCTGTCACCAAAGGTATCCTTCCTATTGCTTGGTATAGTCAAGTCTTTCCACCATTCCTTAATGCCTAGCAAGCACCAAAAAACTTCTGGAGTTTTGTTGTTTGAAAATGTTACGAAAGTTAAATCACATAGTAGTCAACCTTTTGCAGTTAGCTTTTGCACTCAGCATAATTCTATGGAGACTCATTAGTATCATTATCTCCCTTGGTGTTATCATTGAGTAGTATTCCATGGTGCTCCACCATTTATTTAACCATTGCCCTGTTAAAGGATACCTGGACTGTTTCCAATTCTTGGCTATTATGAAAAACAGCCTTGGTGAATACTGTTGTATAGGCTTTCAGGTGAATATAAATTTTCATTTCTAAAGGATAAAGGCCAGAAGGTACAATTGTTAGGTTGTATAATAATTTTTTATAAACCAAAGTTTAGTAAATCAAACTTTTCCAGAGAGGCCATACCATTTTATATTCCTACCAACAGCACATCGGTGATCCAGTTTCTCTGCATCCTGCCAGCATTGAGAGCTGTTATTTTTTATCTTAACTTTTCTGATAGGTGTGGGGTTCATTGCAATTTTAATTTGCATTTCCCCGATGGTTAGTGATGTTGAACATCTTTTTCATGTGCTTATTTGCCATCTGTATGTCCTCTTTGGTAAAATATCTATTCACATCTTTTGGCCATTTTCTAATTGGAATGTTTCTTTGTTTTACTGTTTTGAGAATTCCTTATATGACCTGGATACTAAGCCTTTGTTGCTATGTGGTTTGGATAAAACACTTCTCCTTGTCTTTTTATCCTCTTAGCAGTTTTTGCAGAATGCACATTTTGAATTTTGGTGAGGTCCAATTTATCGGTCTTTCATTTTTGGATTTTGCTTGAGATATAAATCCTGCATTTTAGCAACCATTTTCTACTGCTTTCCAGGGCTGGTCTTGTCCTGAGGAGGGAGGATGCTCTTGTTTGTGTGCTTCTAAAACGTAGAATTAGGGTCAACGAGAAGGCTCTTAAAGACAGTGAATTCTCACTCACTGTCAGCATGCACTGTGGAAAGCCAAGTTCAGAAGATGAAACATGTTAGGAGTGAGCTCTCTGTCACCAGGGATCCACCAAGGCTGGCTGGTATCTGTATGAATGAGACAGAATCCAAGATTCAGATGGGTCTTGGGCACCTATGCCCTTTCTACCTCCTTCTAACTCTGAGAATCCAAGGGAGTTGTCTTTGAATTACCCTTGGCTGAACTGGAGTTTCTAACGAATGTATCCTGCAAAGGTTTAGAAATTTAGAAAGGCTTTGGGGTAGTTTTGCCAGACTCAGGAGGAGGTGGCCAGCAGGATCTACCAGGTATGCAGTTAGCCCATGAAAGCACAGAGTAGCCAGTCTCCGGGCTTCAGGCCTATTCCTAGCTCCCTGTACCTATTTGGGGGCCAACTACACAGCTGCTTGTCCCATTTCCACCCTAGCAGGACTTTCTCTGTTCAGACTGCCCCAGAGAATCCCTTACTTTAAGGCACTTATGAGACTTAATTACCGATGGCAAAGTCCTTTGAGGCCTTGGATGAAAGCGATGGAAGCAGTGCAAGGCTTGATTAGGCGTGTAGAACTCTGGGCACAATTAGCTCCATGAGAGACTGGCCCTGCCTTTATCTGTCTCCAGTTCTCTGTGACTTGCAGCAGCTAATTATTGAAATAAAAATCACCCGGCCACCCAGCTGCTGGAAAGAGGGCTCTAATAGCTATTAAGTCTACCTTTAATGATTGGAAATGGAGGCAGCTTCAGGCAGTTAGGATTTTCCCATCATTACGGGCCTTTTTCTCACCTCGTTGAGACTCGGGTACCCAGTGATGTGAGTGAAATTCTAACAAAGTCACTCCCCACCCCTTGCTTTCCAGGAGGCTTCTCATGGAATGCGCTCAGTAACCAGCCCTGTCTGGCGCCTCTCTTGGTGCTACCCCCAAGTTGTATCGTAGTCATAGTCTTTGGACCTTAGAGAGCTCCCCACCCTAGGCAGGGTTTTTAAATGTGTTTGTGTATGCGTGTCTGTGTGTGTGTCAAGGAACATCAGAGCAGTCCTCGAGCATAGATTACATATGACATCCCATGCGACAGATGAGAAAACTGACACTGCTGAAGGAGCAAGCAGGAAGAAGCTAACAGCTGCAGGCTTTCTATTTGCTAGGCTGTAGGTGACCAAAAAAAATCACAGCTCTTCATATTTCTGCTTTCTCTTCTCTAAAACACACAGCTCTCAGTGGGCACAGTCATTTGCTGTCTACACAACTTGGGAAGTCACATGGACTCAAGGTAGTAGATTTGTTCCAAAGGAGAAGATCTGCCCCTTAGAGGAAAGGACCAGACTCCTGAACAGGCCACAGAAGATGGTCTGCCTTGAGTGCTGCTACGTGGCTGTCACCATGGTACCTGAGCTGCTTTGGGGCTCCTACCAAGCAAACACAAAACCAGACTGCTTTGTAGCTAGAAGAAATCAGCACCAGATGAGGTTTAGGGAGAGTTGCATCTTTTTGATCAAGTTGGTTCAATTTAACCAAATCTGGATGCACCTCTAGGCTATTCTGAAGATATACTGAAGATACATCAGGGTATAAGACCCAATAAAGAGCTCAGGGTTCAGGATTGAGATTTTTTCTGGCAGAGAAACTGAGGCAGAGACATCCATGGCCATCCCACTTTCTCTGTAAGCCTGTAAGAGCAGAAGATGAGGGGTGAGAGGGCTGCTGGGGGCACTTATCATATCACCAGAGGGTAGGATCCAGGCATCATGAGACCACAGAGGATCATTTCATAAGGGACAAAGGGGAACATGTGAAGGTGTGGTAAAAGCGGAAGTTCTTTCCCCTGGCTCTGCCCCTCCACGAATGTTGGAGCCTGTTAACCTGTGAATGTTCTGAGCTTCAGAATCACAGAGCAACCTTGCTTATGAACAGCAGTTCAGGAGGCCAAGGCCACTAAGTGCACATGTACACACACACACACACACACACACACACACACACATACACACACCCTGAGCACAGTCCCCCAAAGAGACACCAGCCCAGCTAATCCTACTCTCCTCTCACTAGTGACTCAGAGGAGGCACTGATCATACCTCCTTGATTTCTACCTCTTCTGCCCAGGGCATATGAGTACAGAAGCTTGGTGGTCCATAAAGCACATCCACATTCCACATCATAACCAGGGAAGTACCAGCATGCTCATCAACATTTTGCACTTGAGGAAATTGAGGCTAAAGTAGAGTCATGTTTGTCTGTGATTAGATGACACCTTGGGGTCACAGGAGAGATTTTAATCCAGATGTATTCGTTTCCAAATTTCACATATACACAAATGCTGGGTACTACTTGCCTTCTAAAGAAGAGACAGTCCCTTAAGTGCCACTGTCCCAAACTCTTTCCATGCATTATGTCATTTGTAGCTCCAACAGCTTTTCCCTAAGATGGTCCTGTGAATTTGACACGTTTACAAGTGAAGACTGATGAGAAAAACAAGTCTTGGTAACATGTCTCTCCACCCTCCCGAAGCTACCTTGACTGAGG
This sequence comes from Petromus typicus, assembly GCA_004026965.1. Taxonomy (NCBI): domain Eukaryota; kingdom Metazoa; phylum Chordata; class Mammalia; order Rodentia; family Petromuridae; genus Petromus; species Petromus typicus. The sequence goes on along the minus strand of PVIR01018832.1, from coordinate 24,952 downwards.
TCCAGGGTCTGGGTGAGGAGACAGATGAGGAAGAGGAGCTCGCCCCTCCCCCAGCTGTGGAGTTCAGCAGGACTTCTCCCGGGCTCAAAAATCCTTCCTGCTAAACTGAAAGTCTCCCATGTCATGTCCCTCGCCACCTTATGCTCATGCTGCTTCTCTGAGGAGCTGGTTTCCCTCAGGCTCACTCTGCCTGGTCAGAAAGAAGCCTAATGCGAGCCCTGGGTAATTATAGGCCGAGACGCAGCCGCAGTGGGGTACATGCGATTCATCAGCCTCTCTCTCTGCTGCTCTGATGATCTCATAGTGTGCGCTCAGAATGAGCCCATAGAAAATCAGGCAAAAGAAAACTCTTGAAAGAGAGTTGGCACTCAGAGGAATGGGGGGTGCACACAGCCTTGACCCTCTAAGGAGGGCGGGGCAGTTTCCCAAGGTCCACTTAGGAAGTAGCCCTGAGCCAGCTCTGCCTGAGGCCCCGGTAGGCCTGGCTGATGAGAAAGCCAGGGCTTCCCCAGGACAGAAAGTGTGTTGGACGCAGAGGAAAGAGGGCTGCAAAGGACTTCGGTCTGCAGCAAAAGGTTCTCTGTGGCTTCTGGTCAGTACAGCAGCAGAGGGAGGGAAGTGGGCAACACATGACAGCATCCTCTTCCATCCCCTGGCCCATGCCAACTGGGCTCAGGGTCACCTCCTCCAAGCAGCAGAGACCCAGGCAGCCCACTAGCGCCACACCTGCCCTGCGGTGTCTGTGTCCTCTGAGCTCGAACCATCTATAGATGTGTTTCTCCTCTGAGCACTCTGCAGGCTCCTTGAGGACCAAGACAGGTGCAGTCCACCTCTTAGTCTTCCCACTCAGGCCAGGATCTTATAAATCCCAAACAGATGGAGAGGAGGCAGAATGGATAAACCTGGGCAAAGGTCACCAGGAAGGTGAGGGTTTGAAAAACATAGCCGAGGTGTTCATTCTGGAGAGAGGACAAGAGGACACAACAATGGCCGCATCTTCAGTGTGGAAGGGCTGTTGCTGGAGCAAAGGCATTGACTGATTTCCTGGGGGCTCCAAGGGGTAGAACTAAGGGATACAGAAGTAAGAAAGCTAAGGGGCAGATTTCAGCTCCCTCTCAGAAAGCAGACTTCTCTGAAGGCCCAGCATTGCAGGTCATCTGACAGGAGGGCTAGAGTCTCTGAAAAGGGCAGGAAACAGCTGACCTCCCATGCTGCCCATAGTCTGAACACATTCTCTGACTCTAAGATGCCACTGTTTGTACCTGGAAATCATTGGCTGGTAAATGGCTTTGGAAGAAAAATTAGATTAAAAAATCTGGGGAAAAAAAACGGCCATTGTAAAACCTCCTGCAGTTGAAGGTTCATGGCGTCCCACTCCCACACCTGCCCTGCCCTCAGAGAAGTCAGGCCACTCTCAGAGGAGCTCTCGCAGCTCGGGATCAGATCGCCCTTTGATATCTGGCTCTGACAAGCCTCCGACAGAAGAGCAAGATGGCTCCTATAGACAGCGGCACCATCTGTCACCTGCCTGCCGCCGCTGATTAGGGATGTCCCCACAGCCAGGCTGGGCACACAGCCACACTCCAGCACACTCCAGGGAAGCCCTGGCCCTGGCCCGGTGTACTATTCCACGCGAGTTCATCAAGAAGCAGTTGGGGAAGCCTTTCCCCCAGCCCAGGTCAGCGGTTAAAGCGGATCATCAGAAGAATCAATACTATTATAACTAAGTGAAAAAACATACAACATTTCAGCAAATTAGGACAAGGGTAATCATATGGGAAGCATGTCCATTACAAGGAAAAGGCTGAGCCTTGGGTGGAATCTCAGCTGTGCCTTCTTGCTACAGCCATCTCTGTGAGATGCTTCACCTGTCCAAACCCTGGGCCTTCTGGGTACAAAATGGGGCTATTTTAGGGTGTGGTGAGGATTAAATAAGGTAATGCATGAACAGACTTTGCGCTTCACCACTACTATGATCACTGTCTTACTGTTTAAAAAAGGCATGGCTGTTCCCCAAGTGGCAGACCAAAGAAATGTGCTCAAGTTCCACAACAGAAATCATAGATTTGGGAGCCAGAACTCTGCGATTCCTGACCTTATATGAATTTGACCTTCACTTTGCCATTCTAAACCTCAGTTTCCAAATCTATAGAGTGGGAGTAATAGCACCTTCTTCTTTGATTTGCACAGAGCCCACCAGAAAACCTGAATAAGGGCCACTCCTGCCCTTCCACACCCCAGTTTAAAACAAAGGACTCACAAGACCAAACTTGGAAAGACTGTGGAAAATAAAATTTATGGTTTTATACACATGCAGATACTACCCAGGATTTACATTTTGTGGAACACATTTTAGCTCTAAAATATTTATGAGTACTTTTTGACACACAAAGAACTAAAAATATCACCCTGTGCTTATGTTAAGCAAAACTTATAAAACTTTAGTCCAACAGGAATTCAGTCAATTTCCTGGCCTGTTTCTAGCTGTTCCTGAGGTTTTGAGGTAACTAGGGTGATAACAGCGCCCGGTTCCCTGCGGGATCTGGCCAGGCAGAGGTTTCTTGGCAGCACTAGGCTGTCTGTGAATCTCTCTCCAAAAAAGCTCCAGGCCCCTGGCCCTTTGTTAATGTTGCTGGAGCCCCTGAAAAGTTGGGACTTGCTTCTTGAGTTTCCCCCTGAAAATGAAAAGCTCTATTTTTTGTACCAATATCATCCCTTCTCCAAGAGCACCACATCCTGGTCATTCTTTCCAGCCAGCTCCAGGCCCCAGGAGGTTTTAGGGACCTGAAAACTCTCTGGAGGGCACCGGCCCTCCCTGACCAACATAACTGGCACTTTACCACCTGCCCTTATTGTTGAAATTTCTTATTTCTTCCACCCCATCCCCAAGCTTCATCTCTAATCTCTTTCCTTCTCTGAGGTCTGAACTCCAGGAAGAACTGGGCTTCTGTCAGCTATGAGTCCATTCATCCACTCTCTGACCTAGAGTAGCATTTTTCAATCTGTGGGTTGCAACTCATTAATAATTCACATAAGTAGAACAGACTAGAAAACTGCAAATTCCATGCTTACTTGCAAGTAAGCAAAGTTTTGTGAAATTTTTGTCTTAGCTAAAAATGTGTAGGTGTGTTGTGAGCCCTGAACTGGGCTATAAGTGTATTTTCACTCTAGACCAGAGAGATTTGGAAGCCACAGATGTCAACCTCTTCCCTTTCTTTACCTCAAAACCTTCTGGCCTCGCTCACACTGTACCCAACATTATTTGGTCTAGATGTAGATGTCACTGTGTCTGGCTGAGGGGGCCTGACCATCTCACCCCCTTTGACCCACCTCGGCCAGGCCTTGAGGGCCTCAGGTGTCCTTGCTGCTCTCGCTTCTGACTCCCTCACTGTACAGAAGCTCCTAAGAGTCAAAGGTGCATGTCTTGTCCTCTGGCACTTGGAACAGGCTCTGTAAAGCAGGGCAGGAGGAGGGAAGACTGAGGGAGGGGAGAGGGGAGAAGGGAGAGGAGAAAGGAACTCCCTATGACACTCCTTGTATCTTCTGCAGCACTCAGAACAGACAGCGGACTTAGCCATTTTCTCCCGAGTGAATTAGGCTGTAGTGTTCCGTCCGAACACTTTGGTATAACAGGATCTAGAACAGGTCCATTTTCTTCAGCTTGTTAGTGCATGGGTAAAATAAGAGATTACAAACTGTGGAAATCACACCTCACTCATGCAGTTGTTGTAGGGAATGGAAGTAAGATGTATGCGGTGCTCAGCACATGAGGAAGTATTCAGTTAACAGGAGTCTTTTTTTATTGTCCTCGGTTGGCTCTTTCCCACGCAGGATGTTATTTTGATCACCATCACCACCATCACCAGGTGTTCCCCAGGCCACCCTACCTTTAATGCCTGTCAAAGCTTCTAGATTCATCCATGCACAGCTCCAAATAAAGGAAAACTAAATCAAAACAAATTAAAGGCAAAAATGGATTTTAGAGTCAGTGTCCTGGGTTCACGTCCCAGCCATGTCCTTTGCAGGCTGTGTAAATGCAACCAGCCACCCAGGTCATTACCCTTACACATAGATAGAGCATTAGAGTTAACAGAGAGGCTAGCAAGCCCATGGAGGAGGTGGCCGGGGCAGGACTGACTCCTGACCTGGGGATCTCACTATCACTGCCTTGGCGGAGGGCACAGAGTGTGTGTGCAGAGGTAGACTCATCCTGCTCTCTCTTCTCTTCTAGATCATGGTTTTAGCCAGTTATTTTACTCTCTGAGACTCTGATTCTTTCACGAAACATAATCAGTTCACTGAGGTGGGAATCATAAGAGCTAAAAGCAGTCATCAAATGAAAGCTCCTCTCCCTGTGCTGGACAATGGCAAACCCCAAGTAAATAAGAGCTGGTGACACGTTTAACTGAACAGCGGTGATGATGATTGCTGACAATCAGCCAGACAGTGAGAGGTGAAGCCATATCAGGTCGTAGGATCCTTACAGGAAACAGAATGGTTCAGATGAATGAACTTTAATGAAGAGACAGAGGTGTGTCAAGAGGCAGCGAGATGGTTATATGCCTGGGGTCCACAGCAGGAGGAAACCAGGGCACCTGTGTGAAGACAGAGATAGGCACTAGCAGAGCTCAGGTCAAGACAGAGGACTGTCTGCAGAGAGGGTGTGTGGACAGAGGCTGACAGAGTAGCAGAGAGCAGGGAAGACATGCTCAGACCTCTTTTCTGCTGCCTTCCTGTCCCCATCTCCTTTCAGCTCTCTTTCCCAAACCCAGCAGACAATGACTGCAGAGCCAGGTACAGTGCCGTGAAAGAGGACGGGGTGCGCTGCTCTGTGAGGTGGAAACAGAACGTGTGTGTCAGGAACAGCATGTCAAGGGGACAGTTTGCTCTGCAGCAGTGAGAGGAAACAGAGGGAGAGCTGGGACAGTTAGGAGTGTTTTCGGCAGCATCCTGAGTCTCACACCGATGGGTTTTATGAGTAGCAGGGAAGCCAGACACTGGCAGGTGTCTTAGCCCTTGTTCTGCTGCTACAGAACACTACAGCCTGAGTAATTGCCTTCTAAAGGCCTCACCTCCAAATACTATCAGCAAATGAATTTGGGGGTTTGGTTTCCAACACACAAACTTTTGGCAGACACACTCAAATCATAGCAGTGGGCCAGAAAAGAGCGAATGTGTTCAACATGGCCATGTGCCATGTGCCACGTGCTTCTGTCTCCACACCCAGGGGAGGAGAGTGTGAGGCCCAAGGTGGCATGTAAACAGCATCTGTTAGCTGTGTGTGCAGTGCGGAGGCCACAGACGTGATGTTCACTGGACAGCATGTGGCTCAGGGCAAAGGTCAGGATGGAGAAACGTCACTCTTGCTAAGAAATTGAAACTCGCCTGAATGGCTCAGCAGCGTGGCCAGAAGGGCATAAGCAGGTCCAGGCCATGACCTGGGTGTGGCAATGTCATGTTGAAATTATATCTACCAACCAAACTCAACTCTTTAGTCTTGATGCTGGCTTTACCAGCCACAGCTGTGTGACCCTGGGCAAGACATTTAACCTCACAGTTTCTCTCCTGTAATTTGCAGATAATCATTATATGGATATGACAAGATTGGCAGGGAGATGAAAATATTATTGCATATAAATACAATAAACATTAACTACTAATAAAAGCATATTAGCTATTATTGTTACTACTCTTATTATGAGTTATTAGTGACTATAATGACTCACATTTATTAAGTGCTTATTATGATCAGCATCATCGAGTTAGAAGGGAGGCCAGGGGCACAGATGTGGCAGTTGCCATGAAACCTCATCTAAACTAAACCACAACAGTACTTTGGGTCAAAAGTCAGTACCCGGTCATGAAATCAGTCTAGAGAATTGCCAGCCTTTAAAAAACAATGGGAAAAAAAAAAGAATTTAAAACGATGAAAAGGAATGAACCAGGAAAGTTAAGGGTGCATTAACTCTTGTGACTCTTGGGTTTCCTTCCAGTTTATGTGGATACACAATACACACATTCGCATATGTCAGTGTGTGCATTAATCCCAAGGTGAGGTGTTTTCCTAACTCTGAGCTGCAGTCAGGAAGCCCGTGAGACCTCGCGGTAGGAGGCAGTGTCCCTGCGTCCCTGTGGTCCTGCCTCGCAGACCCTGGGGACCATCGTCTGGCCAGCTGGGGTCAGGAGACCAAGTGTCAAGACAGCAGAGCTCTGCACCAGTCGTGGTTTGATTTCTCTGAATCCTACATCAAATCCATAGCCTAAATTCTAGGGGTATTTTGAGAACCAGGAATCAAAAAAGCATTCAACCCTCTCAGTTGGCTCTAAGTACTATTGTAGCACATCACCAGCTTCACCAATTGACCACGTGGCCCGAGGCAGGGGACTTAAGGCCATAGGTCACTGCTGTTCCATCTACCGTATATACTATGAGAATAAAATAGTTGTCTGACGTGCTTCATGGTTACTCCGAAGCACCAAGAAAATCACAAATGTTTGCAGTCCTTGAAAAATGTGGAGAAGTAGGCAAGGGGAAGTGTCCAGGAGGTGCCGGGGATCCACAGGTCCTTGAGACATCCTGCGGGACCCCAGACGTTTTCCGGGCAGTGATGTGGTTGTCACGAGTGGGTCTAAAGGGCTCTTTAACAGGCAGCACTTTTGCATTAGAGCCAAACTAAAGCCCACCCTGGAGAAGGTCTGTGAGACATTCAGAGGGAGAGAGCATCTTCAGGTTGAAGGGCTGCCCCGGACACCCATGAGTGCAGCCAGAACCACCAGTTCTCAGACCAGATCCGCCCCACAGGTGTGTTGGCCTATGAAACATTTTTCTTTCATTTTTTAAAAGATAACATTTAAAAATCATACATTTTACACCAAAATGCAGATTTCCAGCATGTCCTAAAATTTCATGTGACGTCACTCCCGCCCCTCTACCCACACCCCCCCCCAAATGTGCAGCAGTGGGAGGCCACCTCCACCGGAGAGTGGCCCAGTTGCTGAGACCTGCATCCACTCCATTCACGAGCGCTCCTGCAGCGACGTTTCTCTGATCAGACGGGAAAGCAAAGGAAGGTTTTGTGCACCTGTGTCACTCGGAAACACGGAACAATGGAAAGCCAGAACTGAGAAGGCACATGTGTCCAGAAAAATAAGAGCTTGTTTATCTTTTGAAGGATCCACTGCTTTCCTCTTGTACTTGAGTGCTAGCACAATAGGGGTTTGTATCTGCTACCAGGAGCTAAAGGAAGATAGAAAAGAAGAGAACCAGGTGCTATTACAACTAAAAACTCCAGCGTCCATCTCGGGCAAGAGGACACGGCAAGGCCAATGAGTGCTTCCCTGGCCCTCCGGAGTCAGACTCCGTAGCAACACTGGCCACATGGGACAGCCCTGAGGTTCAGATCTTGGTGATGGCACTGCTCAGGCTACAGGTCTGAGATGCCAAGCTGGAGGGACCTTGAGGGTCTTCAAGGAAATAGAATCGGAAAAAAATCAGGCCTTAGAACCTAACACACCTGGGTTCCAATTGTTACTTGCTACCTCAAACAAGGTTTTTGAACCCCAGTGTTTCTCACCTGTCAGATAGGCATAGTGAGCTAGTTGATTAAACAAATATTTATGCAGTCTGGGAGGCTGAGGCAGGAGGATGTCAAGTTTCAGCCCAGCCTGGACAGCTTAGTAACTTAGTAAAAACCTGTCTCAAAAGAACAAAAGCCTAACTGGACTGGTTCTTAAGGGCCAGTTACAATTCAACTTGGTTATAAGTTAGTACAGCTGAGATCCAGATATTTACCAGAAATCTGGATGGGCACGTGCCCTAGATTTTAAAAAAAGGCAGATGAATCTTCCATTAACCTATTTAACCCAAGTAGTTCATACTTCAGGCAGGTGGTAACTTGAGGGTTCATTGTATGTACATATAGAGAAAGGAAATTCCTCTGTGCCTACTGCCACACCCAGCCCCCTGTGGCTCAGGAGCTAGCAAAGCCTGTGAGGCGTCTGTTCCCGGGGCGCCACCCCTCGGCGGAAGGTGAATAGCAGAGGCAGCACTCATCAGAGGCCAGCGGCAGTGCCCTGGGCCACCTCAGCTCACCCGTTTCTTTGTTTCCAGCTCCAGACCTCTCGGCCCTGAGTTCGGCAAGGACCCGATTGGTGGATGTGGAAGAGCGCGGGCCGAGGCCATGGACGTGAAGGAGAGAAAGCCTTACCGCTCGCTGACCCGGCGCCGTGACGCAGAGCGCCGCTACACCAGCTCATCTGCGGACAGCGAGGAGGGCAAAGCACCCCAGAAGTCCTACAGCTCCAGCGAGACCCTGAAGGCCTACGACCAGGATGCCCGCCTCACCTACGGGAGCCGGGTCAAGGACGTGGTGCCGCAGGAGGCCGAGGAGTTCTGCCGTGCAGGTGAGAGGGCTGGGCTGCAGGCCCCGCGCAGGTGAGCCAGCCGTGTGTGTGCGGGCAGGTGAGCAGGAACACAAGTGGAGGGCCAGGGTGAAAGGAAGCATCGCTATTTTAGCATGTAGAATAAGCCAGCACTGTCGTTCACTTTTAGATCATACTCTTACTCCACCCCTGGCACAGATAAGGTAGTAAAGAGCTGAGCTCCAGTCCGACAGCTGGAGCCAGGCTCTCCTCCAAGACAGGTTAGATGGACAAGGACAGTCCCCCTGCTGCAGTGACCTGTGAGTACCCGATAAGATGACACATCTAAGTACATGTTAGCAAGTACACTGACGCCGACTAAGTGCTAAACACACAGATTGATATTTGTTCACCCAACAAACCAATCTCTGCATCTTCTTCGTGTCAAACTCTACATCCCTGGCGAGGAAGATGCTCCCCAGACGGTTAGATCTTGAGAATCAGTCACTCAGAGACCAGGTTATCCCGGCTCCTGGCTCCCTGCCCTTCACTCCACACATCTGCTCTCCCCAAGGCCTGTTTGTCCTTTCCCAGAATGCCTTTCAAATCCATTCCTCTCCTTCATTCCACGGGCACATTAGTCCCAGAAAGCTCTAAAGGTCGTTATCACCATCCTAGATGGTGGTGACCATCCTGCCCTCTGCCTTTCCACCCCTCATTGCACAATCCATCCCTGATAAATGGTTCCCACACCACAGCGAGAAGTGTCTCATTTCTGGGACCTTGGAGACTCCTGTTTTTCTGCCTGCAGAGAGAGCCTTGACCTCCCCTTGGGGATAAGGTGGGGGCCACCAGCCCCTCAGTGAGTTTGGCTCACCCTAGCACTTCCCTGCTCTACCACCCTCCATTGACAGGGTCAGTAGAGCACTAGGCCATGTCATTTATACACATTTGATAGAGTTATTGAATCCTTACAAACGCCCCCAGCTGACTCATTTGCCCAAGATCACAGAGGTAAGAAAGGCAGGTCGTACACAAAGCCATATCATAGACAGACCGCTTGGATAGAGCGCTTCATTCTGGATTCGTAATTTACTGGGCCACTTACAGGCACAGTGAATAGTCGAGAACATCTTGGCCTATTTGTTGGTTGTACCATTGTCCACTCTTGTCTCTTCATGTTCTTGTAGATCAACATGATGTGTGTGTGTCTTGTGACTTTCTCATCCCCACCCTCGTACAGGCTTGGGTCCTCTTAGGCTGGAAATATGGGGCCTCTCAACTCTTCCTCAGCTTCTGGTTAGGAAATCAGGTTCTGTCATCAGATAGATCTGAATCTGGTTCTGCCATTGTCGTGACTCTCAGCTTCTTCACCTGTACAAAGGGGCAACAATACCTAATAATAACACAGTCATGAAGATTGATGAAAACTGTATATAGTGCACTTGAAACCAGCACCTAGCATGGGACAGATGCTTTGTAAATGCTATCAGTTGCTATCTCTGAGTTGTGGTAAGAGAAAGAGACAAAGTATCTCAAACTTTTCCTCTAGCTCTTTCCTTCATCTGCTACACCTCAGTCAGCCCTTGGTTTAGATGCCGTGCTAGCATGTGAGGCCCAGGGGTGTCTCACTCTGGTCTTTGTAAATGACAAAAAAAGAAGTGTTCTCCTGTTATTTATATCCATGTGCGTAATGGTTACAAATGACCACCCTAGATCATCAAAACTCCCATGAGGTAGCAAGTCAGACCTTATCACCCCATTATAAGACAGAAACATTGCAACTTGGAAGATCTCCTGTCCCAGAACACACAGCTAGGTGCAGAGTGAGGCAAGAGGTTGACCTACCTCCTGGGCTTTCCAATCCGTGAGGACTTCTCAGATGCAATGAGATACACACCCAAACTCATATCTGACAGGGCCAGGCTCCCTCAACAGACTAGCTCAGCCCCTATAGTTCTCCCTGACTATGCGTTTCTCCTGTCATAAGATGTCTCGGCTCACTATTGACTTGAGGACAATTCTAGTTACTTAGGCAGGTATGCATACAAAGCATATGGAAATCAACACAGCCTGGGCCAATGATGGCAAATAAATTTGACTTCTCCTTGCATGTAGCAGTCATTCTTCATAATACTGAGTAGCCTCTCTTGAAAGGGCTGGCTCGGCAGAGCACACACACGGGCTGGTGTGGGAGGCGCAGTGAGAGCAGAAAGTATGTTCAGACAGCAGCCAGGGAGTGGGATGTACAGACGGGAGCAAAAGCCAGCTGAGGGATTTAAGGTCCGATTCGGTTTTCTTTGTTAAAAGGAGAGCAACATAAGAGAGCAAATTGGAGTATGGCACACAAGGGTGATATTCAAACTGTGTAACATCTGGTGCAGTGCAGACCAGCCAATCAGAATGTCTACGTGGCCGCAAATGGGCCTGGAAGCCAAGCGGTATAGGGCCTGCAGACATTAACCATTTGTTTACTAACTGGATCTTGGGAGACAGAGGAAAGAGTTAAGGAAGGGTCTGTAGTAGCCAGTGCAGAGTCTGGGAGGCAGTGGGGGCCTTGGCTACCAGCTATACTATGTACCTACCAGTATGGAAATATTTCATTACTTTAACCTGAAGCCAGTTTGAAGCAAGCTGAGAAGCAAGAAAAGGTTCAGACTTATCTCCTCCCACCACTACTGCCTGCTCAGCGGTTTCCAAGGCAGCAGGGTCCCATTTGGTTTCTCCTCCCCAGGAAAAGGATAGAAAGTCTCCCCTTATGCATGTGCCAAACTACGGGGGTGCACATGTTTGTGTGTTTCTTTAAGTGACTTTTACTGGCACCTACTCTATAACAAGGGTGAGAGGTACGTGGCACAGAGATGTTTAAAACATTCAGGGAGCACAGTGTCATTGGTAAGAGTGAAATATAGTTCTAATGCCATATCTGCTTGTTCTCTACTGCCTTCTAGCAGCCCCTCTCCCTTTCCTCTTCAGGCTCAACAATCCTGCCCAGTCCCACCCCTATTTGCAAATGTAAAACTTCACCATCCAACTCTTCTATCTTCTCAGTCTCCACATTTACTGTTATCTGCGAACTCTTCTATGACCTCCTTGCCTAGACATCCTACCTCTTGCCTCTGCAGTCCCAGAACACTCCTCTTGGATATCCTCTCTTTGGACTTCACCTCTACATCATGTGTCTGGTTGTGTCTCCCTACTAGACTGAGAGCTCTTAAAGGCAGATGTCACACCTGCCTCAATGCTACATTCAATAAAGGCTCAGCAGCTTCACAAGTGGCTGCTACCTGGATATAAGTCCGTCTCAGCAGATCATCAGTTTAGCTGGGATGTGACCCCACAGCCTTCATGTACTCCCTCTTCCTTATCCCGCAGATACTCTTGGGATAGTAGAGGCTGCTCCCAAATAGACACTGAATTAACATGAAAGAGTAATGAAGAAGACCATGTTTCCTATGAAAGTGATATTTCCATTGCCACTCAGTTGTCCGTTGTCCCTATTTCCTTTGTTCTAACCCCTGGAAAAATTGCTCTTACCCACATCTATGCTAGCTTTATGGTTAAGATCTAAAATGTGCTCCAAGAGTCTCTGTCCTGTTTGTAAGCCAACTGAGTCCCGGGGTGCCGTAGTCCTCAGTGGAGTCATGCACTGATGAAGCAGGAGCTGAACGTGCTGTTCGAAGGTGGGACCTGGCTGGAGGTGGGTCACTGGGGATGTGCCCAGAGGGTGTTGCTAAGCCCAGCTCCCCTTCTTTCTCTGCCTCCTGGCTGCCTTAGCATGAGCACCTTTCCTCAAAAAACTAAAAAAAAAAAAAAAAAAAAAAAGATGCAAGCCCCAATCAGCCTATCCCTGCCTTACCTGCCTAGAGAGTAGCCACTGAGTGAGAAAATCGTGAAGGTGGGTAAGACACGGATGGGCTGATCATGGATGGCTTTTTTTTTTTGAGACAGGGTCTCACTTTGTAGTCCAAAGTGAGAACTCAACTCAGCGTCGTACTCAACGATCCTCCTACTTCTGCCTCCCAAGTGCTGGAATTACAGGTATGAGCCACCATGCCAGGCACTGTGGTATGTGGTACTGATTGCTGGTGGGTGTGAGTCACCATACCCAGCATTGTTATATGTGGTTACAGGGGATCAAAGCCAGGCCCTTGCACTTGCGAGGCAGGTGTCAGAACCACTGAACTAAATCCCCAGCCTATGGATGGCATTTTTGATCTCTGGTTTTCAAAGCTGAGTATTTTACACCGAGGCTTATGTTAGGGGAAACCGAGTGTGAGGAAGCAGCAGACACAGCCTATCTCTGTGTCCAAGGCCAGCTTCTCTCTGCCTTCACTGTCTTCTCTCGTGTGCTCAGGGGCCTCCTAACCTGGCCAGAAGGAACTTATGGTTTCAGGGCATCACAAAGCCTCATGAACTTGGCTTTCACCCTGCTCTGAGATTGCTGACAAGTCCTCCTTGGCAGAGGACCCCGAAGCCCTCTGTATGATGTAGCAGATGTGTACTGAGGCTCTTCTGAATACTGGCTTTTATTCCAAGCATGAGGGTTTAGGCCTGGTGCCTCCCTGGTGGAGGGCATCTCCAGCAGAGACAGACTTTCCCACTGTGCGGCAGGACTGGGCAACACTGAAAGAGAACTAGAGAAGGCACGGATGATGTTCAGATCACTGCCGGTGCTGGCAGTGAGAGGCACCCAGCAGGGCAGGGGCCACTTGAACTGGCTTTCAAAGATATGGCATACCTTGGGCTGTGGGTTACCTCAAAGACAGAGAGCTTGCCTCCAGTGTGTAAGGTCCTGGCTTCCATCCCCATACTACATAAACAAGAAAGAAGAGAAAAGGAAAAGAGAACGATGCAGAATATTGTCACCCTTACCGGGTAAGAAGCTGGAAGAGCCAGACAGGCAGAAGACCCTTGAGCCAAGGCATGGATGGGCACAGCACCGAATGCCAGTGAGCTCAAAGAGCAGCCATGAGTCCCAGGTAAGGACACTAACTTCCCTCCCTGTGTCTCCTTCTAGGAGCCAACTTCACCCTGCGCGAGCTAGGGCTGGGCGAGGTGACACCTCCACACGGGACCCTCTACCGGAGAGATGTGGGCCTCCCCCAGTGCGGCTACTCCATGGGCGCCAGCTCAGAGGCTGACCTGGAAGCTGACACCGTGCTATCCCCGGAGCACCCGGTGCGGCTTTGGGGCCGCAGCACACGATCGGGACGCAGCTCCTGCCTGTCCAGCCGGGCCAACTCCAATCTCACCCTCACCGACACCGAGCATGAGAACACTGAGACTGGTGAGTGACCCTCCCTGACTTGCCAGCGCCTGGGCTGGGGACTGAGGTTTTAATTACAATATTGATCTACACTCTGTTGGCTGAGGATCTGGTGAAGTTGGTGAAAAATTGCTCTTCTGTCAGTGGTCAGATGTCAGGGTCTCTTGAAAACCCATGTGAAACCCCCACCCATCAGTGACATAGTAGAGACTGGGTCACTGGTCTTTCCAGACCAGCACTGGTGGCGGAGCAGGAACACAGACTGATGGTGGTGGCACCTCTGCCACACTTGTCTTCTTCCTCATGCTGCCCAGACCTGCCTGACTTCTGCTCCTGGACTTGCCAGCCTCTGAGCAATCCAGACCCTGGGTAGTTCTTAGGGGCTTTGTCCCATCTATTTTATGTTAAGCATAAGATAGTTTACAACAAAAAACTGTCATTGTGGAGTAACTCATGGTTTAAAGGTGATGCTGCTTCAAGGCTACAGAGCTTCAGCAAGGGGAATAAGACTCTTATTGCACATATGTTAACAGTCAGTATAGGCTGTATCACTTATCTTAAAGACCTGGGCTAGAAAATTGGATATGCAGATCTAGGAATATTTTTATAGATTTTCCTGGTTGAGCAACCGTAGACCCGAAATCTAAAAAAGATCTCTGAAATCTAACATATGCTCAAAAGTTTCTGATTTTCAGGTTAGAGATGTTCAGTACTATATGTTTCAAAATGCTAACCAATCATCTTTTTTGCTACACAAAAAAGATAAGTGTATGAGGTGGTAGACATGTTAATTAATTTGATCTAACCATTCCACAGTGTATGTCATGATATACCCCACTGATATCCCACTGACAATTACTATTTGTCAGTTGAAAGAAAGTTAATTTAATTTTAAAAAGTAAAAACATGAGGTTCGGGCCTGGTGTCCCAGTGATCTCAGGAAGTAGTGGTGACACACTGCATGCTTTTCCTGGGCCAGATATGTTATGGGATGGAAGGGAGATGACTGGTGTGCCGCCCTCCCTCTCATGGTGTGAGAGGGCTTCTGGTTCCACAGTTCCCTCTTTCCTCTTGGCCTGTGGACAAGCCTTGCTTGGAGAAGCTCTGGAGTTAGCCACAGTTCTGCACAGAGATGACCACTGAGGAATCTCGCTTCTGCCACCTTCATCTCCCTCCAACCTCCACTCAGGCCAGCACTGAGGAGGGTCCTGCTAGGGCCTTGGAATAATATCAGAGCTCCAGGACAGCCTTGCCACCTGGGAGAGTCACCAGAGGGCTGTGGGGAAGCGCTGTGAACCAGAGAGGCCAGAGCCAGCCGGATGCCAGTGCCCCCTACTGGCTTCCAGCTTCAAGTGCAGGATCCACTGCTGCCTGGGATTTCAAGGGCAGAGCAGGGCAGGGGTCAGAGCTGAGCAGGTAGAGGGGCTAATCTCCGAGTGAGACAGGTCCTGGGCATCAATCTGGCAGTATCAACCTCCCTGGCCCCAGCCAGCCCTGAGAGCCAGTTAGTGATCTCAGCCCTCTGAGGAATTTCCTCTCCACCCTGGAGAAGCCACATATTCTCCCCACCTGGGCCCGAGCCAAGCTGGCAGCCCGGCCTCTCCCCACCCACACTGAAGCAGAATGCCAAATTGAAGAGTAGCGGGAGGACTGGCACAGAGAAATGGGATCAGGTGGAGGACAGAAAACCCCAATGTCAGCACTGGCCTGGGATGTGGTATTGACAGTGTGTCCTTTCTCTGGACCTCAGTTTCCTAAATATAGAAAAGTCTCTGTTCTGTAAATGAAGTCAGCAGCCCCCATGTTCTTTGAATGGTGATGGTTCTTTGATCTGGAGGGGAAAATATGTGTACTAGTGTAAAGGAAGAAATACTGACTGACCTGAATGACCTGCAGCGCCTTCTGGATCTAGGGTTTTGTGATTCTAATTACCATATTGGTATGTGTAGATGAAGTAAGTCTAGTGCACAAGACCAAAGTAATAATGACATGCATAGTTTTTTGCTTCTGACTGTCAGAACCCAAGCACAGTGCTCAGCACTTTAGCTATATGTTCTCATTTGCTCCCCCTACAGTACTTTGAAGTAGACTTTTTATCCCCATTACAAAAAAATGAAACAACTGCCTAAAGACACTCAGAAACCTGAGTAACTCACAGAGCTAGCGAGATGGTATTGGAACTCAGACCTGAATGGCTTGAAATCTTTAGTCATTTAACCCTAGTGGTTCTAATAAATTCTCAGTGCAGCAAAATACTTGGGTTGTTTGTTCTGTTGAAGTCTGCTTACGGTGGTGATAAATGATCATTTTCCATGAAGTTATGACAGAGTAAGGCATGCACCGCCTACATGCTTGTATATTCCCTATGAGCTGAATTACGGTCAAATTAAGCCTCTTTTGGGCGATAATGACTTATCTGATGAGCCTAGAGAGCTTGATAGGGGGAGGAGAGGTCACTGGAAGGTCCCCATCGTAGCACCCTCCCCCATCCCTTCTGATTGTTTTCACAACAGCCATGGAACTTCAAGCCCAGCTATACTCAGAGAGGGCAAGCAGGCAAAGGAGCTGAGACATAAGCCTAGGTAAGGGCTCCTGGATTCTGTACCCCTCACAGATCTGGGCTCCTCAGCCCAGCTGGAAAGTTACATGAACAGATTTATTGTACTTGGGTGTAAGTAATGACAGCAATCATAGGAATGGTTCACATTCATTCCCTGCAGAGGTTCACAGTGGTCTTGCTCAGCTGGAAAACTGAGGCATCGAGAGGTGAGGGATGGAGGGGCCACATTTCTAGATGAGCTAGAGCCAGGACTTAGTCTTAGAGCCAGGCCTTAGAGTCTTTTCAGACCCTCCTTCCCTTCCCCCTCACCTTCCCACCTCTCTCCTTTCCCTCTCTTCTTTCTCTACTCCACCCTCTTCTTCTCTCACATCCAACCTGCTCCCAGCTCTCTCCTTCTTTGATGCGAACTTGGGCCTTACCCTCAGAACAGCACAACTCTACATGATACACTAGCCAGCCTGCTACTGTGTGGCTACTGTTCAGGGATAAAGGAAAGCCAGCAACCTCTGCTGAGGACCTATGGCTACATTTATACAATTCCTATTTGCCGAGTGGAAAAACTGAGGCTGCAGAGAGGTCCCCTGACAGGAAGTAAGTCCACAAGCTTGGATTTGAACTCAGGTCTATAGCCTGAGCCCTTTGCTTCCCTCCACTTAACCAGTGGCGAATGTTAGACTGTCACCTGAAGCCATCAAAGTTGTACAACCAACTTCTCAGAGATCTCTGCCAAATAAATGAGAAATGTAAAGTGTGACCCTCAGTGACCTCTAGCTGCAGGAACATTGACTCAGCCTCTTCACCCAGCCTCGCATTAGTCAATAGTAATTGTCAGCAGTATTGACAGTGGTAGAGGCTTTCTCTGAGGTTACAGTGGTGCTGCATGCAGCTGCCATCAATAATAACTTCTGTAGGGTCCATTAAAGCCAGTGCCTGCCCCTGAAGGTTAATGTCAGCAGCATTCAAGTTGCTTCTTAATATCTAAACTAAATACAAAATTGACTGGGTAGTATAAACACAAGTCTTACTCCTCAGGGCTCTCAGGCAGAGCCAGTCCTCAGCCCCTTCTGACCAGAGGGCCCCGCACACCGGAGGATAGTCAGGAGGCGTACAGTCAGCATTCAGAAAATGTTTTTGAGAAGACACAGTTTGCAGTTGCATCTCCATCCCCAGACACTGGCTCAGGATGATACTGCAACCCTTTGGGAGACTTATTCTTTAATATGTTCCATAACCGTGTGGAGCTTCTCCAGCACACCAGGGACTCCCCTAGAATGTAGAAATAAGGTGAATAGTGTGGATTGGGTTGGTATGGTAATAAAAATAACCTATGACGTAGTCATTGATAGGAAAAAAACACTGATGTCAGAGTCTAATGATGAGGCCCAGTCCAATATCTTGGTTGGGCTTGGTCCTAGCTGTGGGATATTGGGCAGGTCACTTTACCTCTCTGAATTACAGCTTTCTCATTTTAAAAACCATGTTCCAGAAGGTCTTATGGGATAAGAGAGCATAACAGGGAGCTATCATCCAGTAGGCACAGAGTTCCAATCTGAGATGATGAGAAAGTTCTGGAAATGACTAGGCATAATGGTTATACAACTGTCTAAATGTACTAATCCACTGAACTGTGCATGTAAACATAATGAAGGCAATGTGACTTCACCTATAATTTACCACAATAATTTAAAAATTCGAAGTTCACATGACTTGCTCCCTTGGGGTACTGCTGCACAATGCTGGTGAAGCATTTGGTCTTCTCAGTGTTTAAGCCATGCTGACTGTTAGCATTAACTGTTTAAAGTGCTGTGAGACACCATTCGACTGCCCTGAGGGTGCAGAGGCTCACACCTTTATTTTGCACATGTTATGCACTTGGGTTTAAGGCCTGCTAGGACCTCACAGAGCCAGCATAGGTGGCCAGCATGAGAAGCAACCCCAGGAAGGAACTGCCTGAGCCAAAGCAAAGGCATGGTGGGTCCAAAGGCCTAATACAGTTCTACTCCATGCTTAATCCCAGAGGCAAGTTGGAAAATGCACTTAGAAAATAAACAGTGAAATAGGATCACAGTTACTCTCCAAATTATCAAGCAACCTTGTGTCAAAAGAGAGATTATTGGTTAACCTAATTAGACAGCCAACTTGCTTATTCAGAGTCCTTAGATTAGGTGAGCATCTCCAAGGCACTAGGAGAGAAGAGCTCATTACCAGTTTCACTCCATTTATTCTCTGCCCATCCTAGCACCATTCCCATGAAACTCAAGTTTAAAAATCTGTAAAAGTTCTCATAATATTCAGGGTGCTGTAGCAAGGGACAGCATCATGTAGAATGGGAATTGGATCCATTAATGGAGCTAGACATTAAAACCTCACATTTAACTATTCTGCTTTGGGAACCATCCTTTCTGCTCCTTCCCAAGCATGCAGAGGTACACTATTTTCAGATAACTAAATTATCCTGCTGGACAGATATCCATATAAATGCTGTGCAGGTTGCAAGCCCTCGGGTTCCAAAGAAGATCTAGAAGGCATTGATAAAGTCAGAGTATCCAGGAGTCTGAGTTAGAAGGAACCTTAGAGACCACAAGCCCATTGGTTCTTTTGTTGTTGGTGGTGTTGTTGTTGTTGTTGTTGTTGTTGTTGTTGTTGTTGTTAGACAGGGTCTCACTTTTGTAGTTCAGACTGGCCCTGAGCTCAGCCTTGAACTCACAGCAATCCTTCTGCCTCTGCCTCTCAAGTGCTAGGATTGGCGTGAGCCACCACACCCGGCACTGTGGTATGTGGTTCTGATTGCTGGTGGGGGTGAGTCTCCATGCCCGGCATTGTCGCATGTGGTTACTGGAGATCGAACCCGGGACCTTGCACATGCAAGTGCAGAAACCACCCAGCTAAATCCCCAGTGCAAGCCCATTAACTTTCCTTTTTCTCTAGCCAAGGACCCTGAAATTTGAGGAGGTCTGGTAACCTGTTGAAAGACACATTCCTTGCAAGTGACAGAGCTGAAGTTTGAGCCCAGATATGTTGCTCTAGTGCTCATTATCTCTCTTGACCACTGTACTCTATATTCTGTACTACAAAATGTACTTCAGTTGACATGAAGATGTGTTGTTATTAGCTCAGTGTATATACTAGGAGGTCTGGGACATAATCATGGCTTTATCCAAAACCTAAGTTTCTTTTCCTAAGAAATTTTGACAAAAGAAACTGAATTCATAACCTGTCAGAGCTGATCACAACATGTAGATCTTGCTGGGCCACCTACAAACCATGACAAGCTAATGACAAGAAATGACTTTTGGAGTAGAAATGATAGAGGTTTAAGAGAAAAGTCCAATGAGAGGTGTCTGAGAAGGTTTCATGTGGGAAGTGCTAGTCCCTAGTCTCATTCTACGAAGGCGGAACATAAATGTATATAACAGGGAATGTGGGGGCAGAGTGTGGTAGGAAGTAGTGTTTCTGGGCGGGCGCTTTGCCTGTCATCTCACAACCTTTTCTTGAGCACCTATGATATTCCAGGTGCTGTTGTTAGCATCGGAGTTTGAGCAATGATCAAAACCTGCAGAACTGCCCAGTGCAATGGAGACAGCAAGGGTGGCACGTCCTCAAGCTTCTCTTACTAGCCCACCCTCAAGATCTTGCTAATAACATCGACAGTGACCAATGACTTTGCTCATGACTTATCCCCAGGTAGTCCTCCTGCCACATTTCATCCTGCTACTATTATCTTGCTTTCTGTCTGACTTGCAGCCTGACTCCAACCCTCAGCCTTGCCTTCTCTTCCTAGGAGACTCTTGATTTTGTCTTGTTTTATTATAGTCTTGGCTTTCCTTTATCCATCATGTCAAGTCTTTCTTCTTCTCAGGGGCCTCAAGCTGCTTTAGTGAAGTATGGCAGGACCTCAGCTCCATAATACCCCTCTACCAGGGTCACCTGGGACTTGAGTCTTAACACTTCACAATCACTGACACTCCTATTCCTGGGGTTCCTTAAAAGGCCTTTAAGTCCTGAACCAGATCAGACACCCCTCACATCCACTCCCCACCAGTGAGCTCTGTCAGCAAATCCAATCCAGTCACACCCTACTTTTGAACTGGGAAAGAAGGAAAAGGAGGCAAGGTGATTCAGCACCATGCTAAATTAAGATAGATCACATTCTTGATAGATCACCCAGTTAAGACCCGCTGGACGTGCAGAGAAGTGCAGCAAACGAGAACCTTGCTTTTAGTTTGAGCCAGCATGGCTTTTAATTCCAGTTGAAATTTCCATGACACGCATTGTGACACAATTCCTACTGAAAGACATTTGAGAAGCACTTTTCCCATCAGCAAGCTCAGCCTTGGTTTCCGAGACTGCGTCAATTTCATCTAATGCAGGATGACTCTAGAGAAGAAAGATTGTAACCAGTGGCAGGAAAAGGTCTTCCTACCTACAGCAGCATAGTTTCAGCACAGTGTGCAGAGGCCAGGGGTGAATCTGGTTTCAATTTTAGGTTGTCATCAGTCCTGATGTGACCGTGGACCAATCATTTGTTGGCAACTATTAGTTTCCCCATCAGCCAAATAGGATCTATAAAATCTCAGGCAGTAAGATAACTGAGAAGAATAGGCTTTCAGGTTATGCACAAAACTCTGCTCAGCCACATAAGAACTAGGTAATTTTGTGCAAATACTGAATCTTTCTGAGCCTCAGTTTCTTCATCTGCATCATAAGAATAAATGTCTATTCTACTCCCAAGGTCATGATGAAATTGGAAAGTCATAAAACACATTAGAGGACCAGGAGAGTGTTTTTTAAATTGTAGGTCACCAATTGTGAAGTAAGTTCCATGACTCAGCACCATCATTTAAAATAACAGTGAAATACAGAAAAACAGATTAGAAAACCAAGCTCACACTAAGCTAGGTTTTGCCTTCTGAAGTTTTTATTTCAGTTACATTTGCACACAGCACCAGTACTAGGTTATCATATAAAATGTATCAGTTATAATAGATTTCATTTTCAAAAAAATGATAAAAAGAAGGTATCTAGCAATACCTGGGACTTGTAAATGTTAATTCCCCTTCTTTAAAGACCCCTGAGCTCAAAAATTTCATAATTTAGTTGTAATAGTTTTGATAAAAACTGTTGGCCTACTATGTCTTGGGCTCTAACTGAGATTGAAGCTTTCTTGGGCAAAGCACTGTGATTCAACCAAAAGCAGACAGACCCTGGAACTCGATGGACTGATCTAAAGTCTCAGAGCTCAAATAATGATAATGGGGAGTGCTTGGTTTATAGAACCTGGCCATCTTTTCTTTACCTTCTCTGAGCTCCTTCCTGTGCAAAGCGCCATTGGAGGATTAATCATCTTGGGGTAGCTGTGGGCTCTGAGGACAGCAGATGCATCCCCAAGCAGAAAGAGCTGCCTTAGGGGAGTCCAAGGTTGGATGGGTTCACCCAACCAGCCAGATTTCTCTGCTCAGCATCAAGGTACCAGGGCAAATATGTCTGAGTAGCCTGTGAAACTATCATGCCAAGTGAAATTTGGCTTCTCCCAACCT
Source organism: Petromus typicus (assembly GCA_004026965.1). NCBI lineage: Eukaryota > Metazoa > Chordata > Mammalia > Rodentia > Petromuridae > Petromus > Petromus typicus. The sequence continues at coordinate 3,225 of PVIR01018832.1, read as the reverse complement.
TTGGATCCTTAACACAAATTTAATTTCAAATGAATCAGCCTAAGCAGATGGACCACCATATAGAGCTTGCTTGCCTTCCTTTGACTTCAGACTGGAGAAGAGCCGATGAGACAAGGGTGAGGAGGCTCTAGGGGCTCGTGTGGGTTTGATATGTGAAGCAGTGTGCAGGGAAGGTGAATGATTACCTTTGGAACTGGGATCAGTGCAAACCTACAAGACAACTACTCACAAAGCAGCCTGCTCCGCCACCTGGGATAGGGACACAGTGGAGTGATCTGAGAGCAGTGAGAGAACTGAGATCTGACTTCTGGCCCAGAAGATTGTTTAGGAAACAAAAAAGGTTTGTTATGGCTAAAGCTTGAGGGATTAAGAAGAGACAACGCCAGAGAGGAAAGATGCTTTTCATCATGACGGTTCTGTAGTATTGGCTCAAGGTCAGCCTGTCTTCTGATAAGGAGAAGGCATCATAGAAAAAATTTAAGCAGGGGAAGGAGCAAAGGTGCAAAATATTTTCCTTGACTCAGATGCGGACAAACATACGGGGGACCTTACTCATGAGAAGACTGGAGTTATCTAATTTTGACTTGTAAAAACTTCCACAGAGATGGGCAATGGGTCTGGCTGAAGCTCTCTTCATGATGCATTGACCTTGGAAAATTAACCATGAACTTGACTCATTGACAATCTCAGTTTCAGCCTCTTTAAGGACTTTAAGCATCCTTCAAGAGGTTGCTCTACTAATTATTAGCATTTCTTTATGCAGAATGTTCTTGTATATAATTCCTGATATTGTCTGGGTAAATTTGACTCCATCTTGAGTCAGGCCTATGTGCCCATGCCTTCCTTGGGAGGTACCATCACAGAGCTGTAAGGAAAAGGAAGATGAAAAGTAAAAACAGTGATGGGCTTCCCAACGACAGAGCATGTCATGCCTGGTCTCTAAGCAAACTTGCCTCCTAAGGTAGTTCCCAGCAGGCTGTACAGAGAGATCATATCTCCAGAAGAGTCTACAGGAAGACAAGCTGCACAAGCAACTGATGGGCCCTGAGCAGCGGAGCTCAGTGGACCCAAGAAAGAATCAAAGGCTGTAATGATATATGGATCAATTAGCTCCAGACCTCACCAATAGTGACCCCAAGAGAATCAGAGAGGTGTATCTGCGCTGATTGATACCCTGGTATTGGCTTCTTTATCCTCCTTTTTTCCTTTGTCCTACCCTCCTCTTTCTCCAATTCTTTCACACACAAATTCTGTCAAAAAGTACAAGAATACTTACTATTCATTACATCTACAGTGAACCAGACAGTACGCATGCATTGTTTTATTTCATTACCACAGGCAGCTTATAAAAGACAGGACTTCTAATTCCCATTTTATGGATGATGCAACTGAGGACTCAGAAGCCTAAATAACTGGCCAACCAGGAAATCCCAGCAATAATACTTCGCTCGGGGCCTTCTAAATTCAAGGCTCTAACCTCTGGCCATACTGCCTGATGAGGATAAGAAGAAATGAAGACTTCCAAACATTTACAGGTTAAAAAGGTGCCCATTCACCCAACAAGCCCTTCCAAAAAACACCAAGTGACCCTTACTTAGGTATGATTTGAGCCAGGCAGACTAGGACAAATCCCAGCTCTTCCACTGGTACATTGCCTCTTATTACACATTCTTCATTTCTCTACGCTTCTGCTTCCTTTTCTATAAAATGAGGACAGTTCTGGTACCCACTTTACAGGGTAATTGTAAAAATTAAGTGAATTAAGAGAGTCAAAGTACTTCCATAGTACTAGCACAGAGGAACACTATGTAAGTGTATACTGTTATTATTATTAATTGCACAACACTTCATGGTTTACAAAACATTCTCACATTTTGATGAACATTAGCAACAATCCATGAGGTAGCCATCATTCTCCTCATTGTTTAGAAGGGCTTTTCTATCACACAGCTGGAGCACAGGAGAGCTATGGCTCAGCCCAGCTGACTCCGACTCCTCACCCACACACTGCTGCTCCTCTCTTCCTCTGACGACTGCTCAACCCTGCTTTTAACTCCCAAAATGGTTCCCAGGCCCCAGGGCCAAGTATGAAAGGCTTCTGCAAGCCTGATTTTCCTCAGGCCAGTTTCTCGGGTCCACTGAGTGAGACAGAGCCTTCTTCTGGAAGAAATACTTGCCTCCAACTGAATAGCCAAAGCTTTTCTGTTCCAAATATCGAAAAGGAATTTTCTCCCCAGTTCCACTTTGCAGCCTGCCTCCTAAATGAGTTTGCTGTGCTTAGTTTGGTAGTACTATAACTGCCCAATAAATTGCTTTCCCAAGTGCATCTCCAAGAAGGAAATAAGAGTAGGAAAAAAAGCTATGTTCAAAGAATGGTATAAACAAAGGAAAATTGTTTGCAATTCCAGCCGCCTGTAAAGATAGAAGGAGGAGGAGAGAAGAGCCATCTTAGGTGTGAAGTGGGCTGTGAAATGCAGAAGGCACTGATCCCTCAAGTAGGAACCAAATGGGCTAAGGTGGAAAAGTTAACAATTAGAAGCAAGGCACCGCTAGGTGTCTCTCATTTGGCAGCAAAAACAGAGAAATTGGTTACTCCCAAAGGATTTAGCTTCTTTCTACCTGTATCTGCCACCTTCACTCATTTACTCCCTTAGCACTACAATTAGGATAGCTAAAAGATGGATTTCATTTGGAGAAAATCTTGTATCATATTTTTCCTTAGCTAGGTTTGAAAAGGTTTTGAAGAACTTTCCCTGGCAATTTGGCCATTATTATTCACATTTAGGAAGAGTATTATAGTGCATAACACCCTTTAAGACCTGACTTTCCATAAATCACTGCATCGTGTCCTCACTGGAGGACACCCGAGCCCACACCCTGACTTTGAGCCCTGGCAGTGGACTTTAGAACTTAGAACCCAGGTGAAGATGGACCTAAGGCTTAGTGAGTCACTAGAAAGACTCACATGGTACAGCATGCAATAGGAGTATGGTGAAGGTTTATAACTACCAAGGGATACAAAGCAAGTCACCAAGAGATAAAGTACTGCATGGAACAGAATGTGAAGGGAGGCAAGCACAAGTTTCCCAGAGCCTCTCTTGGCAGAGCTGTGTGTGATGTGTGTAATTCTTCCAATGACTAGTTCTGAAGACACCTGCACACCGGCACTGTCTCCCGGGGAAGCTGGAGAGAGCCAGGCTTAAGTTTTTTTTTTTTTTTTTTTTT
>PVIR01018831.1:0-32843 GCA_004026965.1 Petromus typicus | reverse complement strand
AAAAAAAAAAAAAAAAAAAAAAAAAAAAAAAAAGAAAGGACTATATGGTTTTTGTCCTTGGTTCTGTTAATAGAGTATATTAAATTTATTGATTAGTGGATATTGAACCATCCCTGCATTCCTGGATGAATCCAGGTTGGTCATGGTATATAACCCCTTTACAATTTTCTGCATTCTGTTTGCTCCCATGTTCGCTAGGGAGATTAGCCTGTAGTTGTTTGGGTCCTTCTCTGGTTTTGGGGTCAAGAAAATGCTTGATTCCAGGGATGAATGTGGGATATGTAATGTTATGAGTGAGCATGTTATCCAAAACACCAATATTTAAATACACAATAAAAAATGGATCTCAAGAGATCATAAAGCCAGAAGAGATCCACAGACTTGATTTACTTCGTGTCCCACCCTGCCTTCGTCTTTCGTCTTTCCAGTCTCTCAATCTTCCTGGTGGAGAGACCGTGTACCTCAAACACAGATTCTTACCTTTGCATTTCTTCTTGCTAGTGACACCTGTACCCTTCCCTCTCTCCAGCCAGGGAAAACTGTCGTGGGTCGATCAGACAGTACCAGTTCTGAAGACACCTATGTGTCGATGAACCCAGGCTCTTCCACCCTGCTGGCCATGGAGCGGGCAGGTGACAATTCCCAGAGTGTCTACATCCCCATGAGCCCAGGGCCACATCCCTTTGACCCACTCGGCTACTCACCGACAGCCCTTCCTGTGCACAGAGGCCCCAACCGAGCAGGCGAGATCCAGCCTCCCCCAGTTAACCGCAACCTCAAGCCTGACCGGAAAGGTAAGTCAGCTTTTCTCCTGTCCCATTGCAGTACAGCATCCAGAGACTGTTTGCTCTTTCCTGAGGATCAAGTAGAAAAGGGCCTTGGGGGAATGTGACTTCTATGCAAATCTTGTGAATTCTACGAGCCTTAGTTTTCTTACCTGGGAAACAGGGTTGGTATATAACCCCATGTCCTGGGGTATATAATTCCCACTTCCCGAGTTTGTTCAGAATAGCACCTAGGACAGAGGCAGGTCTGGCCCACACAGGTGGTCGTCATGAGATCTGTGACTGTCGTGAAGACCCAGAAGAGGCACTGGAGTCCACTTTCCAGGTCTGCACGATGGCTTTTCACTGGCCTCAGTGCAGGGGGAGGGATTTGAAGGGCAAAGTAGCCTAACAGCACAGCCTGTCAGAGCTCAAACCTGAACTTATAAGTCTGGGAGCCTCGTGGTATCTCCCTTCCTTCACTGTGGTTTGCACAGCCCTGTCCAAAAACAGCCAGTTGCTGTTACAGTGGCTGTCTCCATTTCAAATAGTCTTGCTTTTGCAAAAATCATAAACCTGGGGAAGATGAAACCTGTTGTCAGACCGTATGCCCTGCTTTGGATTCTGAAAGTCCAGTTACCATAGATACAGTAGAAAAGGTGTATAATTTAGAATCTGAAAATGCAACTCCAGGATAGCATTTACATGGTTAGCCCTCAGCATCTGGAGATTCGACCAATGCAGATCATAATATTTAAAAACAAAAAACATCACATGTGTACTGGCCATATACAGATTTTTCTTATCATTTTAACTTAAACAATACATTATAACAGCTATTTATATTGTATCAGGTATCAGAAGTAACGTAGTGACAACTTGAAGTTTATCGGGATATGGTAGGTTATAAGCCACTACTAAGCCCTTTTACATGAAGCTTTCACTTTAGCACCCGAGGGTTTCAATCATCAGAGTTAGTGCTAACGCCAGCACCCTGCAGGCACCCTGCCGAGTTTCCCAGCTGAGGCAGGGTGACTGTGCTTTCATGTGTTTTTGTACATACATGTGTATGCAGCATTAGCACTGGCTGATGGCTGCGCTCTGTTCCCACTCCAGCCAAGCCAACACCTCTTGACCTGAGAAACAACGCTGTCATCGATGAGCTGCCCTTCAAGTCACCTGTCACCAAGTCTTGGTCCAGGGCCAAGTGAGTGTCGAATCGGGAGAGAGCTTCGAGTTGGTGGGGTTAGAAATGGAATGTTCCCCATCTGGGGGTCAGGACATGGGATCCCTGTGCCATTCCCCTCATGGGGCTTGGTGTCCAAATTGGTAGAGGGAGAATAACTATAGCTGAACTTTAAGGAATCTCTCCGACACAAAGGGCTGGGTGTATGGGGGTCAAGGACCCATGCATTCACACTGTCTTCTTCTCACACCAGACACACCTTCACCTCCAGCTCCTCCCAGTACTGCCGCCCCATCTCCACCCAGAGCATCACAAGCACAGACTCGGGAGACAGTGAGGAGAATTACGTCCCTATGGTGAGTCCTCGAGTACGACTGTGACCCAGCCTCCTGCTGTAGACCTGCACGGGCAGCTCGGCAGCAAGCAGGGAAGCTGTTGCCCCCGGGAGGAGGATAGAGTCCCTGCCTGCAGGAGGCCTGCCTTAGGGAGTGGAGGTGGCACAATGGTGCCCTGGAAAGGCAGGCTGGGGTATCTGTGTACATTGTCCCTGCGGTGCTGCGAGAGATACGAGCACAGGGCCTAAGGGTCCTGCTAAGATGGGGCTGCAGCTCCAGGCAACCCACTGTAAAAATAGCCACAAACTGGAACCCAACCAATACCATCACTTTTTATTTGGATCAGGCTTGGGGAACATTCTAGACAGGACCTTGAGCCTGTCACCTGAAGAAGAGCAGGGGGAGGGGCTGCTGGTCTAGGCTGGGGTGAGTGTTTCGGGAGCTCACGAGCTGTGCCCCCCAAAGAACCTCCCTTCTCAGGGGCTGCTGAGTGACCGTGGGAACTCTCAGGAGCACAGTGGTACCAGATTCCTTCCCAGGCCAAAAGCAAGCTGCAGGTTCCACAGGATCAGTGGAGTTGGAAAGCAGCCCCGCTGCCCACCCTTCCCCACAGCGTGGCTTTGCATTAATCAACCCCCCGGGACCCCTGTGAGGACAAGTGCTCCGTCCTGGTGCCGAACAAGACAGGGAGCGAGCGAGTGGCTCTGACTCCCAGAGGCATCTGTGGGTCTGTCGGACTCTTAAATACAGCTTTTTCTCCTTTGATAGCAAAACCCGGTGTCTGCATCTCCCGTTCCCAGTGGCACCAACAGTCCAGCCCCTAAGAAGAGTACTGGCAGCGTTGATTACTTGGCTCTGGACTTCCAGCCAGGCTCCCCCAGCCCCCACCGAAAGGTACCTGTGGGGTGGGTGGGGCCAGGGTCCCTTCGTCCCAGCACACCCTCAGCCTCCCCCCAGAGCCTCCACGCCCTCTCTGCTCTCCAGCCATAGGACTCCATGAGCCAGCACAGCCCTGGCCATGAGGTGGGCCATGAACACCTACCACGACCTGCTCTGCCGAGGTCAGGGTGACTTAAGGTCCTGCCTCCTGTACAGTTTCCTTGAGGGAGAACTCGCTGTCCAAGGCTAGGCTTACTTCCCAGAAAGCCCCTTAGCCAGCCTGGGAGAGCCTAGTCCTCCTGCAGCTTGCTGGAGGCCAGGGCTAGCCAACAGGATGGGGATCCATACTACACGATCCTACTCACTGAAGTCCCTTCACCGTCCTGTGACACAGCCGGGGAGACCCCATTCTCTTCTCCCCACCATACAGACAATTCACAGCATTCATGTCTGTCCCCTCAGCCATCCACATCATCTGTCACTTCAGACGAAAAGGTGGACTATGTCCAGGTGGATAAGGAGAAGACCCAGGCCTTGCAGAACACCATGCAGGAGTGGACAGACGTGCGGCAGTCCTCAGAGCCTTCCAAGGGGGCCAAGCTGTGACCTGGGCCCGTAAGCCCTCAGCGCGCAGGAGGCAGCATCTCTGCTCCCTCCGCTTTCACTCATTCTGGCTCTTGGTCTTCAGAGTATTTGCCATCAGGGCCCCTCGAGGATTGCCGCCCAGGGGCTATTTCCGCCGCCCAGGGAGCCCATGTGACTTGTGGATATGGCCATGCCTCCACCCACCTTAGTTAGAAGCAGTTGCTGAAAAGCTTCTGCCTGTCCAAGAGACCTGTCTGCCAGATGCTTGGCGGAGAGTGCTGGGGCCTGAGCCAGACTCCACACCTTGTGTTTGGTCACAGCCCCACCATCTTCCCCCACCTCTGGGCTGCCTCCTTCAGTCCCAAGGGGGACAACCGGGGAGCCCAAGACCAGCAGACCAAAGCAGACAGGGACTTGTTTCAGCCCTGTTTTTCTTCACAGGGAAGAGGCAAGGCTGCCAAAAGATGAAAGTGTTGAGAATGAAGGTCCGAGGTGGTCTTCAGGGACAAGAATTAGATTCCAGGTGCAGAGGGGCAGTTGGCACCTGCAGGGCTCTCCTGACCCAGGCCCTGCAGGACCAGTGCTGGGGGATGGGAGAGGCAGAAGAATGAAGGACAAAATAAAAGAACTAATACTGATGAGCAACCGAGAATGACAAGGACAGGGCTTGGAGTGACAAGGGCACTGCAGTCAGGCCCACTCCGACACTGGCTGATACGCCACGTGGGACAGAGTCGCCTTCCTCAGCGTCACTCTGGAGGCTTGGGCTGAGCCAGCGTGGTGAGGGCTGGGGGATGTGAGGGTGGCGCGGGGGCTGAGGGAGGCCTGGGATAGGCGTGTGCTGGGAACGGGGCAGTGCAGTGACACTGCGGCGAATGTGGCAAAGCAAGTAGGGTCCTGTAAGGTAGGGACGTGATGACCAATGGGAGGGAGAGGTGCAGGATGGGGCAGTGGGGTGCACGGAACGTGACTTGAGAGCCAGTTTGGGGACAGAGGATGGCGGCTAAAGCAGGGCCATACTTAAGAGATGGGAGTCTGGCTGGCAGCTTCTCTCCCCTCTGTGGCTGCCTAGCATTGCAGTTGCCGTGGTGAACTCAAACTTGCCTAAAAAATGGTTACAAAGGCCACCAGAGCAGCAAGGATAGGCAGTAAGGCATCACCAAAGCCAGCGAGAGAGATCTGAACTTTTACGTTGAAAGGTTCCGACCAAATTTTCAAGTGTTCAGTGACTACAGGCTGGACCAAACAGACTAAACATTTCCCTGGGGAGAGTAGACCTTTCTTCAAAAATAGGACTCCCAGGGCCAGGGATTTAGCTCTGGTTCCAGCATCTGCCTGGCAAGTGCAAAGTCCCGAGTTTGATCCCAAGTACCACGTAACACAGTGGTGGGCATGGCGGCTCACACCTGTAGTCTCAGCACTCAGGAGGCAGAGGCAGGAGGACTGTTGTGAGTTCAGGGCCAGCTTGAACAACAAAGTGAGACACTGTCTCAAAAAAAAAAAAAAAAAAAAACCAGCCTTCCCTATTTGGTGGGAGTGACCACTACTCCCCTTACATCTTCTTGAGCACACACACCACAACAGCCTGCCATCTCTCAGGAGCCCCACCCTGGAGGAGTTATTTCCTTGGCAGTATTAATTTCAAGCAACTCAAAGATCAGTAACAGTTGCTGAGGCCAGGCCCTGGGCTTAGGCACCAAGGCCACAGAGGCTAATTAATTATACCTGTCTCTGAATTTGAGGTCAGAATCAGTGAAGAGGACACAAGACAATGGTGGTGGCTGTGAGATAAGAGTCAGGTGACACCAAGGGAGGAGGAGGAATAAAGACCACTTTTGAGGGAAACTGGTGCCAGAGGGTGAAGAGCAGGCAGGGTGGCGGCTGAAGCAACACAGCGCAGGACCTGCAGGGCTGGAAGCTGTGTGCTTTGGGGAAAGGCTTTTCAGGGGCGAGAGCAGTGGTGGCTGTGGCGACACTGGCCCGCTGTGCCTTCCCTGACTGCCCCGTAGGGGTTCCATGTGGCTGTTAGTAGGGCCTCGTGTGCCAACTCCTCGTGTGCCATAAAGATGTTGCCGTGCTCTGCATGAACGGTCTGGCTGCTGTGTGCAGACCAAGGCTCGACTGTGGCTGCTTCCCGCTCTCGGCTCCTAGGTCCCGAGCCTGCCAAAGTGTTGGGGTGGAAGCTGGGGTGGAGACAGAAGGGTGAAAGGGGAAAGCAGAGCCCTGGTGCTCGAGCCCCAGACCTCCAGCCCTCACCTATACCTGCTCCTTGAGCCCCAAAAAGAAGGGAACTCAGTTCCAAACAACAGGTCCTTTAGCTGCACAGGGGTCCCAGTTCACCTGTCTTGGTCAAGACTGAGGCCCCAAAACAGGATACCTTCTCCCCAGGGAAGCTCAAAGGATCCGTCCCGCCAGGACTGTCTCCAGAGCAGTTTTCTTCACCCACTGCCTGCTCCACCTCAGGGAAAGCTGAGTGGGATCAATGAGGAGAGGGAGTGGTGTCTCTTCTGGACTTGGGTTTACCTGTCCTGTCAAAGGTGGGTTACATGGCCACTGAAGTCCTTCACAGCTGACCCTCAGCCATGATGAGGGCACTCCCATCCATGTCAGCAGGCCTGGGCAGCACCCAGCACTTCCGCCAGTTACCGCAGTCTCCTCGCTTGACTTTGGTGACCTCTACATTTCAAACCATCCAAGTCAGCCCAGTTCTTAGAAGCACGACCATGCTAAGGTCACTGCCTCAATCCCAGGCTGCCTTTGCCCCTTTACCTGGTGTGAGGACAGTCTCCGCCCCAAGCTTCGGCCACCTCCCCGACCCCTCTGGCAGAGCTCTGGAGCGGTGCAGTCTCATGGGGCACGAGCTCTCCCCGCCGAGCCTTCGGCTGTAAACGCGAGGGAAGCGAGGCTGGCCCCACGGCATCCTTCTGGGACTCACCGAGTTCTTGGAGGGCCGAGGGGCCCTGCTGCAGATCCATGCTGTCACATGGCACTGGTGGTGTGTGCTCTTATGTGATTTGTTGGCTACTTGTGTCTTGAAATTTAGGATCATTTTGCACAGAACGTTCCTGTGTGTTTGGAAGAGAAAATGGGCTAGAAACAGCCCTAACTGCAGTTCTTGTCATGTTGCCATTTAAATTGAAGTTTAATTTTTTCAAATCACTGTTAGTGCCTAATCACCTAAGTTATTAATTTATTTTCTTTTTTAAAAATTTGTAACACATATTTATCTTGTGAGTAGGACAGGGGTGGGGTGGGAAACACGTTCCAGGGGGTCATGTTTTTGCTGTGGTGACACATGGTACAGGCCTGGAGCTTGCAGGTCCGACACTGTGGTATTGAAGCAGGACAACAATAAAGTCCTTTAGAAACACACCCCGGCAAGGGCATTTGAGTCTGCTTGTCTTCTGGGACTGGGGTCCACACTCGGTTCCCATCGCGGGGTCCTACGAGAGGACTCGGGATCCACACACAGGCACAAGAACACCGCACGAGACAGAACTGCTCCAGAAACATCTGTCACATGACCCCACGAGGCTGATGTGCTGGTCTGCTACGTTTTCATAGATGTTTTCATAGTAGTTTGGCACCTTCCTCGGCTAGGAGCAAAAAAGAACCTGGCCGCTGGTCAGCCTTCTTCCCTAGGCAGCCTAGCTGGAAGGGCATCGCCTCAGCCAGCGTGCTGTGAAGCAGGCTTCTAAGGGCGTTCGGACCAGGACTCGCCACTGGCAGCCTCCACGACAACCCCAAAGGGTGGAAATGTGGCCCAGGGGTGAGGGCTGCCCTGGGTCCTGCACACAGGGCCACTCGTGTGTCCCTCTGCAGCTCTAAGCTCGGGCATGTCCTGGGAAAAAAAGGTGACACTCCAGAGCACGACCCCCAGTCTGCCCCACCTCCAGCACAGGAAAGACCTCTCCACTCAGCGCCTCAGAGAGGAGGCCAGGCACAGTCAGCAGAAGCTGTTTTCAGGCCACCCAGAGGCCCTGGGGACTGAAAAGTCTCAGCTGTTGGACCCAGGCCGCCTGATGACTGGGTCCCCCCTTAGCAGCTCCGCCAGGCGGCCCTTCACCTTGCTGTATGCTCCCACAGATCCAGATCTGCCCAATGGGTCGCCACACTTCCTCTTTAGTGCCAAAAGGCCCTCACCTCCACCACAGCAAGTCCTCACCTTCCAGACCAGGAGCCCAGGCTGCCATCAGACTGCCAGGGGTGAAAACCAAGGGTACGGCGGCCATCACAGCTCACAACAGAAGAATGACATCTTTGACAGGCTTCACAGAACTAGTTTTATTTCTGCTGGAGAACACGGATTTCTCCTCTCCATTTAAGAGGGGGTTGTAGCAGTGGTGCAGGACAATGAGGTCATCGTGTACGTGTCACCGTCCAGCCCCGCCCCTTCTCTTGTGGCCAGTGGGTCAGAGGAGCTGAGCCAGCCAGCTTCCTCAGACACAATGGCTTCCTGAACAAACGTGTTTGCAGTAAAATAAAGACTTTCTACCTTTACCAGGACAGGGAGCAGACAGTGGCACTTCAGGCACTGAGGCAGGCTGGGGGCCCTTCTCCCCTCCTTGGCGTAGCTTGGGGCAAGAGGGGGCCTGAGGTGGCAGGTAAGACCCTCTGTCTCTAATCCTGTTCCACATTGCTTCCCACCTGCACACCTCAAAATACAGTCAATACAGGCATCCCAAAGGTACGCACATACCTGGCCCAAGTCCCCTTGGAGAAGTAGGAGGGTGGCCCAGCAGAGGCAACACATAGCCCCTGCTCATCTCGGGCTCTGACATCCTCTGGGTCTCGCTGTGCTTTCTACCCTATCAAGCAAGAGCTGGGGGAAGAATGCTGTTCGAGAGCAGGCCGCCCCGGGGCCCAGAGCCTGCTCAGCCAGGCGCTCCAGGTCAGCCAGGACACTTGGGTGGAAATCTTACGGGGCAGATCTCGGCTGGCCTGGGTCTCACCTCCTCATCTGGGTGTCTGCATACCCTTCAGACTGAGGACTGACGACCCAGGACTCCCTCTCTGAAGGGCCTCCTTCAGCCCTGGGCCAGCCTGTACAGTCCTTCAGACCCAGACAGCACAGCAGCTCTGCCTGGGACCTGGCCCCCAGGAGAAAGGGGCCAAGGCGTGTGAGGTGGCCATGGGATTCCATGGGCGGGCACAGGCTGGGAGGGCTTGCATTAGAAGACCAGTCTGTGGAAGTCACCGCCATTGCCACCTGCAGGGTTGCAGCCCCCAGGAGAGCCTTCATCCTCATCCTTGTCCTCGTCGAAGCCCCTGCCCCAGTGTGGGGATGCAGGGAGTGCGGAGATATAGGCCGCCCTACTCCGCGCCTCCTTCTCCTGCTCCTGGCACAGAAGAGGGCATGGAAGCAGCTTGGAACTCAGCCTCCTCCCTTCACAGCCTCCCCAGCTTCGCCCAGCACACTTCCAAGCACCTCCCAAACCCCGGGCCCAGACCAGAGAAGCACAGCCTATCCTCAGGACTTTGGACTCCATCTGCCCATATGTAGGCTTCAAAATCTCTCCCCTCTCTTCCCCTCCCCAGTAAAAACCAGTCTCTTGGGAGAACGGTGTTCATTCAAGCTGGACTCTGCCTAGCTACCAAGGGCCCAATGATGGAAATGGGTCTGGGGACCCGGAAGGTAATATCACACTCCGTGAACACCTCCCCAAAGGCTTCCTGTCCCCAGCCGCCCAGCTCACTGACTGCAAGGTGTGAGCATGGGCCCTGGACACGCCCGCCTCCCCTGGGCAGGCTGACCCAGCACGAAATGGGCAGATTTTAGACAGCAAAAACCATTGGCCTAAGCTTATAGCTGTGCTGGGACTGGATCCCTCCACCTAAGCGGTCATGACAGAACCCCACAGTGTCTGCTCACCTGCAGGTAGAGGATGTTGTCTTTGGAAATGGCTTCCATCAAGTCCTTGTGGAGGGCAGGCTCTGTGCGGACTCTGGGAGAGCCCGGCTCGGTCTGGGAACCCTCCCCAGGCCGCTGACGGTAAAAGAGCACATAGGCTGTGTCTTTGGGGAAGAAGGAGGTGACGTTGCTCACGGACTCAAAGGAGGAGAAGGACACCCGCGTGTCATTGAACAGGTACCACTGGTTTTCGGGTTCTGGCCTGTCTGTAGTTCCCAGGGAAGGGGCTGGGCGGGCGGTGCCCTCACGGGCATAGCAGTAGTAATGGCCGCTCTCTGAGGACATGCCAGAGTGCACCACAACGCTGCAGAGGTCATAGGCCTGACCGTGGCCCCCAGCCAGCGGCAGGCGGAGCAGCAGAGGGATGGTGACGTCGTCCAGGATCTTGCGGCGCCGCATGGTGCGCAGGTCGAAGGAGAAGCGCAGCAACGTGAGGATGAGGTAGCGCGGGCCCTGGCTCAGCTCCACCACCTTCTCCGCGTCCTGCAGGGAGGCGCAGGACTCGCAGTAGTAGCGGTTCTCCGCGGTCAGCCTCTCAGGGGACAGGAAGTAGTTGACCAGGTCCAGGACAGAGCGGGAGCCCTCGGGGCCGCACAGCTGCTCCCTGGAGGGGGCAGCAGCACCCCTGCGTGCCCCTGGTCCCAGGCTGTCCTCTGCCTTCTCTGCCTCCTCAGGCGCCTCTTCTTTCTCTTTTTCCTTCTCTTCTTCCTCTTTTTCTTCGTTCTCTTTCTCCTTCTCTGCCTCCTCTTGCTCTTTCTCTTCTTTTTCCTTCTCTTCCTCTTCCTCCTTTTCCCTTGTCCCTTCCTCCTCCTCTGCCTTTCCCAGTTCTTCCTCCTCTACCACGGTCGTCTCCTTCCCCTGCTCCTCCCTGTCCTCCTCCTCCTTCTCTTCCTCCTGTCGCCCACTCTGCTCCTCAGCTCCGGGTGGGCTCCGGCCTTCAGTGTCCAGCATGGTGGGGGGAGCATCCGCTGTGATGCAGTGTTTCCTTTGCCTCCGAGAACCCGCCCCGCTGGGAACTTGGGGTCGGGCAACAGACGGGAGCTCTGTGGCTCCGACATCCTCCCCAGGGAGCATTGCAGAGCCCGGGCGGCGGCGCTGACAGCGCTCCGGAGGAGGAAAGGCAAGCGAGAGGTCAGTGAAGGCCTCCTCGCGGGAGGAGACGTTGAGGCAGTGGAGGCAGCATATCCGGGTAACAATCTTGCCTCCAAACATCTTCTCTACAGAGGTTGAGCTGGGGCCGGGGGGCTCCTCAGGCGGAGAGGGCAAGCTGGACTGCTTGAGCTTTTGGCAGATCCTAGTGCCTGTTTTCTCCTCTTCATGCAGCCTGGAGTGAGCAGAGAGAGCAGGGTGTCCACACAAACGGGCTGTCTCTCACGCACGCGCTTTCCTCATGCCCACCTACCTTGTCAGCGGGCCACACATTTAAGACACACAGAAGCCTGCCAGGGCATACACACTCCAAACACAGTGGGTTCACAAACATGCATGCACATGCACATGGAGCTAGCACACGTGCCAGACTCACCTGCACACAGGTGCCCAGTGCTGCCTAACAACACCGAAATCCGGCAGGTGGGCCCCAGGGCAGTGATGAGACCAGCACCCCAGACAAGCACAGCTCAGTGTGCACCTGGAGTGCATCAGGTGGCCCCACACTCGGGCGCCTGTGGCCCACACCACTCATAAGTGCAGGGCAGCATTCCCACTCCCCTCACCACCAGGATGCGACCCAGCTCGGAGTTCCGCTCTTCTGGCACCCTCTCTGCACCTGTAGCCCTCTGCCCACTGCCCCAAGGCAGAGCCATCGCGCTTACCGATCCAGCAGGTACTTCAGATACTCTGAACAGTCCTGCTGGGTGCCAGGGCTGAACCAGGGTGTCCAGGATGCAGAGAGGAAGTTCTCGGGCGAGATGGCGGGCCTCTGACAAGGAAGGGGACAGATAGGCTCGGGAGCAGCCAGCTACACCCCAGCAGCTCTGCAGGGTGCTAGGTCAGACGGTCGGTCTACGACCCGAGTCCCAAGCAGCCTAACCCTGTTCCCCAAGTTCTTGCTGTCCCCATCCTGTCCCACTCCACAAACCACACAGCCCTCACACAGGGCATCAGGGTCCAGGAGGTGAGCAGTCCTCTAGGAATCTGCTCAACCTCCTCCCTCAAGTGCTGTGTGGCCTCTTCCATGACATCCACCCCATGATTTCCTTTCCCTCCCCGCGCTCACCCACAGGTCAAACTCCTGCCCAGAGGAGGGGTTCCCCTGTCTCTGCTCCCACACAGGGCCCTGAGCAGCCCCTACCCGGAGCCGTCAGGTTCTACAAGGACAGACAGACATGTTTTGTTCCCCTCTGTGTCCTCCATATTCCTCGGGGCGAGGCAGCGGGTGCTCAAAAGCAGCAGCAGACGGCCGAGCCAACATCATAGTGCAGCAGCCCACATCTGAAGGGAGATGTGGGCGCACGGTCCTGCGAGGGACCCCACCTGCTCACCCTGCCCCATGCGCCCGCCCGGCACGCACCTGGCTGTGCTCCAGAAAGGCAAACAGCCACTGCAGCTTGGTCATCAAGGGCTGTGAGTTGTTCTCAGTCAGACGGAGCACACAGTGTCGAAAGCTTCAAAACAAAGCAGGAGCGCCTAGGGTGAGCCCAGGCCCGGGGCAATGGCCTTGATGTGACAATAAAGGGTACAGCAAGGTGACCCCTGCAGTCCCTTCCAACTCAGATACCCCATGACTCCAGGGTCCAAACATCTGAATGTTCCACGGCCAGGACTCTGGCATAGAGTCCATGCCAACATCACTGCCTCTCGCAGCAGTGGGTGCCTGGCCTCAGGCTCACAACCTACTCTGACAGCCCCATTCAGGGCCCTGCCCTGGCCCCCTGAGTTAGTCCCTTCTTCAGAGGAAGGAGCCAGGTCAGTACACTAAAAGAAGGCAGACTGGCCCTATGGGGGAAGGAGGACCCAACACCCACTGTGCCTGGAATGTGCCACCTCCCAAGTCCTAGCTGAGAGCTGTCCTCACCTGTATCTCTCCACTATGAGCCAGAGCACAGAAATAGCACTGCTCAGATGTGACCCCACAGCCCCTCTCAGGAAAACAGGTTCGGAAACGATTGAGCACCCAAAACTCGTGCACTCGGACACAAACGCACGTGACCATTTTCCAGGCAAGTCATTTTGCGGTATTGTTCAAAAGTAATCTGCACATGTCACAAATCAGGAATGAAATGAGTCCTCCCATCAGCCAAGCGGAGGACAAGCAGCTGCACAGCACCTTGGGTCGTCTCAGCGAGCGGCCACTGACCAAGAAGCACAGGGAAAGCCCAAGCTGAAACCTCACACGCAAAGCCATACCCAGTACACAGAGCCTCTGACCAACACCGCTTCTTCATTAAAGACGAGTACCAAGGTGAAAGCACAACACACCCCGGTCCCTCAGGGACAGCCCCTGCAGCCTGTCCCCGAGCCCCACCTGACTCCCCCCAGCACGGCCTTTGTCTGTGGCCAGAATCAGGCCCACTCTGCAAAGCAAGGCCGCCCTCTCCAGCCCGCTCTCCCTCCCCTTCTGCCTGAGCCGGCGGGGCTGGACAAGGCTTCACAAGCAGCACCTACTCGGACGCCATGAACAAAGCTTGCAGGACGCTGTTCACGTAGCATGTGTTGCCTAAGTTGATTAAACCAATCTTGCCCGTGTCCGACTTGGCCATGAGCCGAGGGTAGAAGCCTGCCAGCTCACTCTTCTGGGAGGTCCAGGCGTCCTGCCCCAGCAGCTGCTTGATGCGGTCCTCATTGGGAACATGGAGGTCCTGAGGAGGAAATGAACAGGCGAGACAGTGGGCACCAGGGTAGGCCCGGAATCTCACGGCCTCTGAGAAGCCTTCCCGGCCTGCAGCCCACTCCACACCCTCCCAAGCACACACCAGTCAGAGCGTCAGAGGCAGTGGGACCGTCCCTGATTTACAACCCTTGCCCGGTTCTCCCTGTGATATGTGGGGCTTCTGCATGATCTGTCAAGGTAGCATCTGCCTCAGGGAGCACAGTCCCCAGTTTAGAGATGAAATAACTAGATTCAGAGAGAGGAAATAATTATCCAGGGACGCACGGGCAGTAAGTGAAGTATGTATGCTCTTAGCAGAGCCCAGACTCTAAGCAGTGACAACACTGGCCAAACAGCTCTAACAGGCCCTCACCATGCCCGGCTGTGGTGGGCAAGCCCCAAGGCCTCACCCATCAACCTTCCTGGAGCTCAGGTTCCTCATCTGTCAAGAGGACCCCACGGGCAGCCTACACCTGCCCAGGCTCGCACACAGCAGCGTCCCACTCTGCCTCCTACTGCAGTCAGCTTCCTGCGGCACTGGTCACTCCTCCTCCTCACTCCTAGTCAGGCGGCTGAAGGATCCTGAGAGTCTGCGGAATGGGCCTTCGTCACAGGCTCAGGGTCAGTTATCTTTTGGCAGTTTAAACAGCTGCGTCTAGAAGATCACCAAGCACTAGTTCTAATGATGACCTATTGTAAAGAACACCCCCAACCACAAGGAGTCCCGGGTAGCACCTTTCAGCAACGCTCCCAGCAGTTCCCCGTAATACCGCTAGCTCCCAGGCCTGGCGATGTGCCACGGCCCACGCGCACAGCCCCACAGACACAGCACCTAGCTCTGGCTCCAGCGTGCATCCTCTGATGACTGCAAGTCTTGCTTGAGCAGGCACTTCACACCTGTGTCACTTTGTCCCCAGGATCACTTATCAGATAATTTGCTAGACTAGTCACCTCTCAGAGATAATTTAAAAAACTGATACCAGGGAGAAACATAAATACAAACTTAGTATTCCATTATTACCTACCCCATCACCCCACACATCCACAGCACAAATGAATAGAGACAAAAGCGGACAGAGACACAGGTGCATGCACAAAGATGACACAAAAATACCCAAGCCACTGAAACACTGATATTTCTCCCTGAGAAGGGAGCTTTGTATTCTTAGAAAATAAAACAGTCTTCTACATAATTTTCAAACTCCTAATACTGCCAGACATTTGTGTACTGTGACACCCTCAGCAAGGACCACAGCTCCCTGGAAAACTGCCATAACTCAGTACATATGAGAGAACTTTCCAGAACTCACCCACAAAGGGAGACAGGTACAAAGAAAGGTGTACACATATAAAGCACGTGAAACAATCTTACAAACTATACTATCCTTTGCCGCATCGCTTCTCAAATTGCCTTGTCCCAAGAGGTACTCAAGGCCGCAGGACAAGTGTAATCCATTTTCCTGACAATAACACTCAAGAAAAAAAAGTACGTCCCTATTAAAACAAATGTTTGCAATTACAGAACATATACGTTGCACTCAGACGCTGTAGAGAAACTGAGCTCATATCGAAGTGCTCTGGGTAAGTCTCCCTCATCTGACAACGGGTTCCATGTACAAATATTTGAGAGGCCCGGAGCTACTAGACTAAACAGATTAAGCCCCAAGTTTCAAGGCTCCTATGGCATCTGACACCACACTGGACTCAGACACACCCACGCTGGGTCCTGCCCTCTCACCCCTCTACCAGGCTTTCCAGGTGCTTCCCAGTGTGTCCCTGAGCCATCTGTCCCTGCTCCCTACAATCAACTACAGCAGGTATCTGCAGACCTGCCTTAGCCCTGACCAGACCACCAGCCCCAGCACACAAAGCACGGCTCTCACGCATCTCAAGTCTCCCCCTCTTTATTCATCAAGGTGATTCTCACACTACAGCAGTCAGTCACTGAGCACAGAAGACAGACAAAAAAACACGGAACACACCCACCAGAAGCTCAGCAAGTGGGCATCCTGGCCCCTCTGCTCACTGACCCCACAAAACTCATGTTCTATAGAGACAGCCCCTTCCACTGAAGTTAGCCCTGACAACAAAAACACTTTCCCATCTTATGCCTGAAGAACAGGGCCAAGAAATTGCCCAGAGGTTTGGTTTCTTGTACGTACTCAGTCATGGTGACTTCGTGTTTTGTAGTTTGGGGATTACAAACTCACCTTTGGTAGAACTTTATGGCTTGATTTGTGTCTACTGGGCAACCACTGTGTATTACAAGTGTATGAATACTTTTAACATCTGAACTGGGGAGGGGGGAGTCCCATACCTCCAAAATAATCTGACTTTGAACTCTTCAAACTACATGAGAGGAAGCCAGGGATTTAGCTCAGTGATGCTGCCCCCCCTTCGCAATCACAAGGTCATGAGTTTGATCCCTGGTACCACACACACAAAAAAACCCCAAAAGACCCCACAAGAATAGGTCACTAGTTCCAAATTCTTTTTCTCCCTCTCAGTCCAGGGTCCAGACTAAGCTAGGAAGGTGGCTTTGATCTTTAGTTTGGACCATGGGAATGTTTTTTCCAAATCACTATGAGTAAAACCCTTCTCAGATTTCAGCAGGCTCCACAGAACGAAATCCCTAGCAGGAGCAGGCCCTAGTCCTCATCGACTGTCACCACCAGCTCAAAGCCTCTTGGTGACTTTCCCTACCCTCCCACCCAAGGCAAAAGAACATCTTTTCTCACCATTCTGAAATCAGTTTTCTCCTTTCTTTTGACTGGTCCCTGAGGAATTCCCCTTACTTTCTTGCAAGCTCAGCTATGTCCATACACATTTCTAGATTTTTTGCAGTGGAGCACTTTCTAGAGTGTCCAGCTAATGTGCTTCGTAGTCAAAGTCGAAACAGTCTCTGAAAGAACCACTGACTTAGGCATTGTCCCCTCACGTGAGCCACAAGGAACACTCAGCACCCGGGCCCCAGCTGGATCTCACTGGCTCCAGACAGGTCACCAACTTCTCCAAGCCTCATTTTCCTCAATGAAGAAATAATCCTATCTGCTTCATGGGCTACCTGCAAGATCAGAAGCTGAACTTTATGTTCGAGGACACTGTTGAACACTGCACTATCCAAGTGTCAGCCATGCTCAGATCCCAGGGACCTAGCAAGTCACCTCTGAGACTTTCTTCCTCCAACTGAAGGCTTTTCTTTCCTCAGCTCCTCAGTGCTCTTGGCCCATGCCCCACAGGCATCACATAGCCACACAGACCAGACTTTGCTGTACATGAACCACAAGATCATTTCAGACCCACTCTGCTTCACACCTGTGTCACAGCTGTCCTCAGCACACAGCAGGGCACAGACACGGTCATGTGAACAAGTAATCCCTGCCCCGGCATGCTCACAGTCTAATGGGGGACACACAGTGACAATAAGTGACAGATGATCCACCAGGGCTGTGGAAGCCCGAGCCAGTCTGGGGTGGAGGGGGTTGGAGTTACCGAGGGAGACCTCCTGAAGCACGAACATGACATGGAAGAGGGAACCAAGATGCAGAGCAGGGAGGGTTTGGAGGAACAGTGGGTGAATGGGCTCAGCAGTCGTGACAGAGGACAGACCTTCTGGGACACGGTGGGGACCCAGAAGCCAGTTAGGGAGCAGCGACAGGAGGCCGTCTCCAGGCCGTGAGGAAGGCCCAAGCCGGCACCCCAGAGCGGGGGGGGCGGGGGGGGGACAAGGAGGGAACCGTCACTCACCTTGATGGCCTCCATGACAGGCTCGTACAGGTCTGGGAAGCCTGGGAACCGGAACACCATACAGTGGACCAGCTCCGCCAGCTGCTCCAGGCAGCTGGCCCCTGAGTTCGAGTCTTCCTTGACCAGCGAGGTCACCATGGGGGGGATGTGAGGGAGAAGCTGTGAGGGCAGAGAGGGGTCAGCGAGGCACCACCCGCCCGGCCCCAACGTGCGGGCCAAGCCGCAGCCAGGTTTGAGCCCTGACACAGGACACAGTCTAAGGCTCCCTGCCTCAGTCTCCTTGTAAGACAGGATAATACCTTCCTCCCAGTTCAGGGAAGGCCTGGGCCTGAGTCCAGCTGTTCAGCCTCGGCCCACTGGCCAGTGAAGGCCTGAATGACTAGGGCTACTGTGCCAGGAGTGACACCAGGGCCACAGCACAGCCACCTTGCAGGTCCTGATCAGCATTACATGTCATCTTTCTAATGACCTGATTCAGCAGCAGTTACTTCCATCCTACAGATGAAGACAGAGGCTGTGTGTTTGTGTGTGTGTGTGTGTGTGTGTGTGTGTACTGTCCTACAAGTGCTATGGATCAAGTGAATCCAAGGACTCATGAGCGCAGGCATGGCTCAAAGGGCCATGGAGAACGACAGAAGGAAATGAGTGCATATCAAGCCCAATCAGCACATGACAGGTTCTAGGCAGATGCCACTGCCGACTGCCCTCCCACTGTCCCAGGGCTGACCCTGTGCCAGGCTCTGAGAAGTTCAGTGCTCAGCTCAAGGTCACCATTTCAGGCAAATGGCAGTGCTAAGTTCAGCCCCAGGCATTCCAACATTAGCTTCTGTGTTTTTCCCACTGCAAGAACCTGGAATATGATGCTCTACTCCCCTGACCCGGGGCCAGCAGAACCAAGGGTCCCATGTGCTGGTAGCAGGGGAGGGCGGACAGGTGAGGAGGCAGCCTCCTTCCCAGGGAGGTCTGAGCTAGAAGCCAAACCACTAGGGTGCTGGTGGTGATGGTACCGAAGGACAGAGGGCTGGGAGTTGGACAAGCTTATCTTGAAGCCTCCCTGTTCCATTCACTGGCTGTGTCTGGGACAAGCAATTTAACCTCCCATACTGTAGTTTCTCTATCTGGAGGAGGCTGTGGAAGGACCTCTGTCCAAGAGTTAGATGCATACACATGTATACTGTCCCTTAGAACATTAGCTGTCCTCAGGCTAGGCTGTCGCCCATGCAGACAGGGAGGCTATGCCAACTCAGTATTCTCTGTACAGCGGGGTCTCAGGCCCCCACAGTACTAACATCCAGGCTTTGAGGCCGAGCTTCAAGCCTAACTCCTCAGCTCCAAGCACACTGCCTCTCAGGCAGGCGGGTATGGAGCTGCCACCCTTGGGGCCCTGGCAGCAGCGCTCTTACCAGGTGGAAAGCCTCATGGGAATGCTGGAAAGTCAGCAGCATGTACTTGAGGACAGACAAGGCAGCTCCCCGGACGATGGGGTACAGCAGCTTGGAGAAGACCTAGAAGAGAGTCCCTGGTCAGGAGGCCAAGGGCACCCCCACACCTGGGAGGGGTCTGAGACAGAGAAGCTGAAGCCACAGGCTCACACAGGAGCCAGAAGAGAGGTGCTCACAGGTGTGGGCAGACCGAGATGGCAAACTGGGGGGCTAGAGAGTTAGACACCCGACGGAAGGGTAGATGAACAGACCAACTGGACAAAGACATACGAGTGCTCAGAGGGATGATGGGGACAGCCCGAGGCTCTGAGAAAGGCAGTAAAGCAGTAAGTTACTCAGTGAGCATGAGTGGCAGCCCTGTACACTCTCCCCTCCACCTGCAGTGGCCTGGCAAGATACCAGTGAGAAAGGCCACAGACTCGAGCTGAGACGGGAGCCACCAACCTTCTCAATTTTGGCGAGCGAAACCTCGATCAAGATGCTGAACTTCTTAACAGCAGCCAGGCCCTTGAGCAGTGCAATGATCCACTTGTCAATGTTCTTCCCCAGGGGCCAGGACACCCAGTCGATCATCCTGGGGAAAGGCGCGACAGTGACACAGGGACCACAGAGCCCTAGTGCCTGGGCGAGAGCAGCGCCAAAGACCAGCCATTGTGTCCTCACATCCGCCCAGGGAGTTCTGGGGTCAGTGTGACAAATGAGACACTGCTTAAAATACAAATGAGCCTCACACAGACATGCTCCAGAGCCCAAGGCTCCCGGCCCACCGGGAGAGGGGCCAGGCCCTCAGCACCACAGGGGCTGCAGTGCAGAAAGCCACTCCCGGCTGACTCCCCCCACCCCAGCTCAAAGCTCTGGATCCAGCAAGCCCAGGCCATGTGCCCCAGGCCAAACCACTGCCCCTCTCAGAGCCTCAGTCCCTTCCCCTTCGATGGTGGACGCTTTCTCATTCCCAGGGTGTCATCTCAGTAAGAGAGTGAGCCAACGCCATGGGTGGTCACCTGCTCCAGGCACTGGTCTAACACATCCCAGCTGCACCACAAGCCCTGGGCACCAGATAAGCTGAATAATAACCACTGTTATTATACTCAGACCTGCTATTAAGAAGGAGGACAATAAACAACGCAAGTAGCGACACCTATGGTAAAACCAGCTTCCAGACACTGCCCCAGGCATGGGGCACACGGGCTGTCCCCATCATCCCTCTGAGCACTCGTTTATATTGTGTGTCTTTGTCCAGTTGGTCTGTTACGTGGTATGTTTTGCATCTAATCCTTATGACAGCCCTACAGGGTAGGCTCAGTCATACACTACTTCACAGCTGAGGAAAAGGAAATGGAAAGGTTGAATGACTTGTGTAGTCACACAGGGAAGAAGCACCAACACAGGCTTCCATCTTGGGCCTCTCACCTCCAGAGCCCACACCCTACTCCACTAAAGGCAGGGAATGCAGGAAGGCGCCACGCAGCTGGCAGATCTGCACGTGGGCACAGACAGAGTGTCGGTGGCCTGCCGGTGGATGGCGCCTGCACAGGCACAGCCTGAACAGAGGCGGCCAGGAAGCACATTCAGACAGGCAAGTTAGGCTCTGAACAAGTATGAGGACACTCGGGTAAGAGGAGGGAAGATGTCCAGGAGCTCTGTGAGCTGAACAGCATCCGACTGTGTGTGTCTGTCAAACTCAGCCCATCACAGAGTACTTTCTTTTCCCTTTGTGTAGGGCCCCTGGAAGCCTGGGAATGCCACCACCCTCCCCCACTGTCACCCACTGCAGCTGGGAGAATTCACTCACACGTCCAGGGTCACTGAGCTGCACTGAGACTGTGTCCCTCGCATGTGGCCCAGGGCCACATACAGAGCAGAGCTCGAGAAAAGGGGAATGAAACAAGCATGAGGCTCTGGCAGCAGACCCTTCCTCTAGCCCAGAGGAGACAGGGAGGCCCTGCACTGCCACCTCACCCCACCTGCTGATGGCAGTCAGCATCTGGGAGTCCGTCACACTGTCGTCATTACTGAGGTTCCGGACCACGCCATCCATGAGCTCCAAAGGGAGGTGCTGGACCACGCTGGCCAGAGCGCTGGACGGTGGCTCTTCCTCTGGAACAGGGCATAAAACTCAGCTCAGCAGGGCAGCCCTCCCCCTGCCTGCAACTCGGCCGAGGCTCTGCAAAGAGCACCCCTTCTTCCCCTAGAGCGGTGGCAGGGAACCTAAGGCAGGAATGCTGCAGTGGGCAGGCACAGTCCTCTGGCAGCATGCAAGCCACATCGTCCCAGCAGCCAAGCATGGATAAAACAGTTAACAGTTGTTATTTCTAAACTAAAACCTAGGTAATTTGGGTTAAGTTGCAGTGTTGACACTTTTCAATAAGTAAGGGGGTTTCAGGTTCGCCAACCCTGTTCTGTAGCATCAGTGTCTGGCTCGGTGTGAACTAATTTACTCAACAAACCCTCCTGTCAATACTGCAAGCCCAGTACTGGGAACAGAGACAGAGCACTAGCCCTTGACCATGGGTGGAAGGCAAGTACTTTAGAAATGGTGACATTAGAGCTAGCTGGAAAAAGGGGGCTTGGGAGTATGGGAACCACGTGCGTAGAGGCATAGAAGTGAGAAGGCATCATTAAGTTGGCAACACTCGTAATTTCAGCATGAAGGGCACTGAGGGAGGAGCTCAAGTTCAAGGCCAACCTGAAAGGCCCAGGATTTAGCTCAGTGGTTCTGGTGCCTGCCTTGCAAGCACAAGGTCCCAAGTTCAATTCTCAGTACCCAGCCCCCCACCATAAAAGACTAGCCTAAGCTAAATTTGCAAGACCCTGCCGCAAAAAAATAAAAATGCTCAGAACCTATTGTCTAATCTTATCAGACAGTTAGTCTGTGGCCATCCTCCTTGCCATTGTGTACATCCCCCAGGACTCCTGCACCTAGGCGCTTCTGATCTCAAGACCAGGCTACAGTCCAACTTCTACCAAGCCCATCAGAACCAAAGGCACCATTCACTGTCCCAGAGGCCCTCAGCACCCCGCCCCTCGTGCCCAATGGCTCCCAGTTTTGAGGTCCCACACGGGGCATAGGACAGGTGTGCTAATTCCCTGAAGAAACACAGCTCCCCACCTGTACATGCACCCACACGTACACTGCACAAGTACAACCCTGTCCGGGTCACACACGCACCTGTGCAGGAGATGACTGCAAAGAGCTCCTTGAGGCAGGGCAGGATGGCAGCGGGCTGCGTTCGCCACAGCTGTGCCAGGAGCCCGCTCACCTGCTGGGCCTGCTCCAGGAACTCCACGGCGCCCTCCTCGCCCTCTGAAGGGCAGCGGAAGCGGCCAAGACAGCGCACCAGCTGCTGGCAGAAGAGCAGGCGGTGCGGGCCATCGGGCACGCAGCGCGGGTGCCGTGCCAGGAGCCGGGCCACTTGCGCGCAGGCGGCGGGCCCGGGGCGCTCACACACGGTGCGCAGCACCTCGCGCCGCAGCAGCGCGAACACCTCGTCGGCTGCGGGCCCCTCGGGCAGCAGCTGCAGGCCCAGCTGCACACAGGCCAGCGCGCGGACGCCCGGCGGCCCGGCCCCGCCCTGCAGCAGGCGCAGCACGCGGCGCGCGCTGAAGAACTCTGCGAAGACCTCGGGGTGGTGGCGCCCGGCCACGTGCAGCAGCTGGCAGCCCACGCGGCGCGGCAGCTCGTCCGCGCCTCCCACGTAGAGGCGCGCGCCCAGGGCCAGCAGCGCCAGGCACTGCTCACGCTCCAGCGGCTGCCGCGCCGCCTCCAGCACGCGCCGTACCAGCCCCTGCTTCACGCTCGCGGGGTAGGACGAAGTCACCACCGCCTCCAGGATCTTGTCCATGATGGCCTCGCTGAGGGAAACAGAAAGTGGGGGTCATACCTTGTCCCACGGGCATGGGGTCCAGTTCCCCTGCGTGCCTCACTTGCCTCTTCTATGAAATAGGGTCAGAACACCTACCTTCCCATAAGGAATGGTGCCTGAGTGCAGTGCAGTAAATCACTCGGGAAACCCCAGGAAGTCGCAACTGTCCCTGCTCAGCACCTTAAGTCGCACAAAGCAGTCTATTCCACTGTCACCTTCATCCCTTTTCCCTTTGCACCCCAGGCCTTCCTGGGGTGCCACTCCTGGGTTACCATGTACGCCCTAGAGCTGGAAAATGCTGCGCAGAATGCTCCCTATATAAAACGGAGTTGGGTTGTGCACTGACAACCACCTGGCCTGCAGGCAGAGCTGGCTCCAGACAGGGCGGGGCTTCGCTCCCTGGCAGCTTTGTACTGTTCCCACTCTGCCCGCTCGGCCCTTTCCCAAATGGCCTACACGGCACAAACGCTGCTTGCTTGTGCTATGCTTTTTGTGTGGCCCATCCCATCTCTTGCCCCTATCACCACAAAGAGCCAGGCACCTGCAAACTCCTTTTTCTAAACCCTCCCTAAAACACCTGTCTCAAATGAGTCCGCCCTCTACCCAGATTTTTTGTTTGTTTGTTTGTTTTTTGTTGTTGTTGTTGTTTGAGACAGGGTCTGGCTCTCAGCTCAGCCTCCAACTCACATCACAGCAGTCCTCCTGCCTCTGCCTCCCGAGTGCTGGGATTACAGGCGTGAGCCACCCTGCCCAGCACTGTGGTATGTGGTACTGGTGCTGCTGGGCGTGAGTCTCCATGCCCAATATTGTATGTGGTTACTGGGGATCAAACCCGGGCCCGGTGCTTGCAAGACAGGCGCTGGAACCACTGAGCCAAATCCCTGGCCCCTTTTCTTTTTTTCATTTCTCTTTTTTTATTTTTTTATTTTTTTTTTTTTGAGACAGGGTCTCACTTTTGTAGTTCAGGCTGGCCCTGAGCTCAGCCTTGATCTCACAGCAATCCTCCTGCCTCTGCCTCCCGAGTGCGGGGAGCCAACACGCCAGGCACTGTGGTATGTGCTTCTGATTGTTGATGGGCATGAGTCTGAACACTCAGCATTGTTGTATGCAGTTACTGGGGATTGAACCCGGGCCCTTGCGCTTGCAAGGCAGGTGCCAGAACCACTGAGCTAAATCCCTGGCCCTCTACCAGGATTTTTATACCCACCTGGAGCCCACTCCTCCCTTACAGGAGCATCCCTCTGTGCAGGGGAGGCCAAGCATTCAGCCTCTGTGCTCTCACCATCTGGCGCAGCCTCACCCCACGTGAGCACCTCGTCTGGCTCCTGCCTCACTGCATTCTGTCCCTGGGCCTTTGTGTAAGGTCTTCCTTCCCTCCTGGCTTGGTAAGTGCTTCAAACCTCAACTGAAACTCACTTCCTCAAAGAAGCCTCACTCGAGCCCCTAGTTTACAAATCAGAACACTCTGATCACCTGATTGGGACCAGCCTCCCCTGTGTACTCCACAGGTCCCCCAGTGAATGCCCAGCACCTAGTGCAGAGTCTGGGCAAAGTGGGCTTTTGCTGATGAGCGGACTCTGAGTGCAGACTGAGTTACCAGCTGTGACCTGGACCTCACCCTGTGACCCATCAGAGCCACCTTCGGGCCTTTCCTGCATCTGGGCTGTTTCTAGCAGCTTCTGCCCCAGAGTCATTCCAATGCCTGATCCTTACACTGCTTTGCAAGGGAGCAGCTCACTGCTCGTATGCCCATCTCTCAGCTGGTACAAGGCGGGGACATCTCCTGGTACAGTCTTCCTCTGGGTGGCACCTGATGTGAGGCTGGCATGTAAGTAACCTTCTAGATCAGTAAGAACTACTGAAATATCACACCTGTTACTGCTGTGAAGACAAATCAGAAACCCACTGGATAGTGGACCACAAAAGTGTATTTGGAACCGGACATATCTGGGGACCCAAATATATGCCAGGCCCCATGGAGATGGTCCTTTCTCTGTCCTAGTTTTTCGTTTGTTTATTTGGTTTTTCTGGTACTTGGGATCAAACTCAGGACCTTGTGCTCAGGAGGCAGGTGCGGCCCACTGAGCTGCATCCCCAGACCCTGTCGTAGTCTTGATTATGGCCAAGTCCATAAGTGCTGGTGCCTTGGGTTGTAAGCACCTTGGGGTAGGAACCAGGGCTTGCTTCTCCATGACTGGCATCTCCCATGCCTTCTAAGAATTCAGTGCATTTCAAGGGTGTCTCCAGGGCACAGATCAGTGGTTCCCAAATACTGACATGGGTGCTTGTTAAAAGTTCAGGTCATGGGCCGGGGATTTAACTCAGTGGTTCCGGCATCCGCCTTGCAAAGGCCCAGGTTTTATCCCTGGTAACCACATACAACAATTTGGGCATGGAGACTCACACCCTTCAGCAATCAGTACCACATACCAGAGTGCCAGGTGCGGTGGCTTATGCCTGTAATCCCAGCATTCGGGAGGCAGAGGCAGGAGGATTGCTGAGTTAAGGCCTCCCCACCAGGAAGCAAGGGGAATAATGTGTTCAACTCAGCTTTTTAGTCTTTGAGTGATGCTAGCGCGGGCTGCGTTCTGGGCCCCACAGAAGTCACTTATGCTCCCCAAGCTTCCTTTCCCACCTTGCAGAGCCGTGAGCCCACGTAAGCCTTTACCGTGGTGCTGGTCACATGTTAGTGCTCAGAGAACGTCAACTCCTGTTGCTTTAGAAGCGAAGGTCCAACCCCTTCAGGGGAGTCCAGTCTGATGGTGGAGGCTGACATGTCTGTAAAGAGTGCCGTTCAGAGCGTGATCTCAGGAGGCCTCTAAAGTGACTTTAAAACTGCTCTCCCAGGTGTAGGGTGTGTGACTCGGGCAGAGCACCGGCCCTGCCTGCCCAAGGTCCTGGATTCCATCCCCAGCATGGCCAGAACAGACCAAAACAAAGCACTTGGTCGCCCTTCGGCCCTGTCCTCTTCCTTAGGCACTGCCTGGCGCAGAGCAAAGCTGTGCCCAGCCTCTCACAGACATGACCCCTCTTCCCAGAGTCGTGAGATGGTCTCCTCCTGCCTTGAAGACAGTGGAGTTAACATGCTTTCAAGCCAGGATGCCCAGAGATCCAGATACTCAGGCAACACACTGGCATGCGCATGGAGATCGGGCAGCCAGACACGGAGTTGGGGGCCAGGAAAAGCTCTGAAGAAAACAAAGTAGCAGAGAACAGCCCTGCATTCTGGGTCAAATTCATTGTGTGACCTTAAGTATGGCATACCTATGGCTCTCTTTTCTCTCATAAAATAAGGATTAAAAATATCAGATTAAGCCACAAGAAACTGAGCACTCACATGCTGGCAATTTCATATGGTTTATCTAATATCTGCCACATTAGGTGGGCTGCACCTAGGAGCTAGGAGCCCACACCACGGCTGCCATTCGCAAAGGCTCATCTCCAAGGCCAACCCTGCAGCCCTGCTCAGTCTGTTGCCTGGTCACGCCACACAAGCCCTGCTACCTGTCCCTCCTCCTACGCAGGCAGTCAGGTCAGCTGTCACCATGGTCACCAACAAACCCACTCCATATTATCTTGAATGCATTCATGCAAAAGGTTTTAGAAGCTTCAACCTCACATGACCCCACCACAGACCAGAGAAACAAGGCAGGACAAAATCTGCTGTCCCTTCAGTGGCAACAGGGAAGCTGAGGTTGAGGAGGAGCGGCACGGGGCCTTGACGGTCCAGGGTTAGAGCCTGCACTCTCAGGGAGGAAGCAGCAGCCCCCACAATCCTCTTGGGAGGCTGGATTACCCAAGTAGGCCCCAGATGAGGAGCCCTGTCCATACTGGCTGTGACCCAGGAGACAGCTACCCCACACCAGCTGCAGTCGTCCTCCCCCTCACAAGGGCCCTCATTCAAAGCTGGAAACCCACATTACCGCTTCCAAATCACCAGGTGACCTTGGGTGGGTTTCCATCTGGGTCCTCAACCTTCTCACTTGGAAAATGGGGGCGGAAGTTCTGGGCCCTGCCACTCACATAGCTGGGACAAAGTACAGAAAAGACAAGAAGATGGGGATGTAGTTCAGTGGTGCTGGGTCTGTCTCATAAGTCTGTCTCAGAGTTTGATCGCCAGTAGGAAAATACAAAGAGGAGGGCTGGGTAGACTCAGGAGCCTACCGAGCCATCTGGCACTGAAGGATGAAACAGGAAGGGGACAATGCCACGGCCCATCTACCTGACTGCGCAATGTCGTCCCACGGCTCAGCCCATTGCAGGGTTCCGAGATCTACTCTCCCCACCCCGGGCCTGGCCCAGTGCAGCAGTCTCCTAGCCAATCTCTCCCTCCCTCCCTCAACCACCCTTTGACAGCGCAAGAGTCCTAGAAGCAAGCAGAGTCCAAGCTTTGAACACAGCTGATCTACTACCCACCGTGCCCCGTGGTGGCCACAACCACCCTGAGCTCCTGAACTCCAGAAGTGAGGATGACTGCTGTCCACCCCTGAGCCCTTCCCAGACATGGCCTGGCTCACACCATCTCCTTGCTGGGAGGCCAGCCTGGGGCTCCCAGCAACACTCAGTTTGCTCCAGGGCCCAGAGTAGCACAGGATTGTCACCATGCCTCCCCCAAAGGCACATACCCCTTATCTGTCCCTCTCAGTGACCCCTGGCATTCTGCTGTGTGCTGACCGATCCCTGGTCTGGCACCGTGCAGCCTGACTCATCTGCATCCTTCTCAAAGCACTGGGTGTGTGTGTTTTCACAACTCCAAGATCCCACCCCCCCCCTCCACACTCGGGGCCCAGCTCAGCCTTCACCACCCCTCTATCTCTTCAACCCACCTGGCCAGGACTCCTCAGAGCTGCCCCGTCCCCTCAGGATAAGGACCAAACTCCCGAGCCTGACTTTCGGGCCGTCTTCTGACACAGAGCTGATGAAGGGCAGGGAGGGATGAACCTGGCGGTGCTCTGTGGGGAATTTGGACTGAGGACTTTTCCCTGACGTTTCTGGTAGGAAGGGATTCTGCCTTACCCTGCCATGCCCAGCTCACACAGCCCTCCTCTCAGAGGCCTTTCCTTACTCCTAAGCAGCTCAGCTCTCTAAGCTCTGGCCTCCAAGACCCCTTAGCCTCTCATTCATCTGCAGCATCACTACTTCATGCCCTTCTCTCCCTCTAGGCTGGAATGTCCCTTGCTAGGGTTAAGTCCAATCCCCTCTCTATACCCAGTGCCCAGGGAGGACCAAGCACAGAGATGTCTACAAAAGTGTGTCAAGTGACCAAGGAGAGACACGTGACAGCAAGATGAGAAAAGCAAGATGTGCCCAGAAAAGTCCCTTCCAAAGACCAGCCTGCCCTGGGTCCAGTCATTGCCTCCTCCTCTGCCCAGGCCTGGTCTTGTACATCCATAGTCCCGAGAATCTTAAATATCCGCCATGAAAACCCCTATAGGGGTCACTAAGCAGCTGTAGACACTCTAGAGATAACTCAAACAACCAATGCAGAAAAAAAGAAAACAAAAACACCCATTCCTGGTTTACTCTCCAGGTTCCCCACCGTGAAGTGGGAGAGGATTTCATAAAGGTCCCTGAGGTTCAGGCTCCATAGGGCCCGGGAGCCACCGGAGTCTCGCTCAGGACCTCTGCTTTGACTCCCCTGGGTACCAGGACACCCAGAGGGAACCCACTGTCCCTCCCACCAGAAAATCGCCTCTATCTCTGGCCTCCCAGGGCTCTGGGCAACAGTACTACCCCTCCAGGATGTTACTGTTTTGGTTTTGTGGGTTGTTTGTTCGTTTTGGTTTTTTGTTTTGAGACAGTCTTTGTAGCTCAGGCAGACCTCCAACTTGCTACATAGCACAGCCATCCTCTTTTCTCAGCTTCCCCAGTTCTGTACAGTATTTTTAACGGAACTTATTTTAGCCAAGGCAGCCCTACAAAGACACCCTTCACCTTACTCTGGAAAGCCCTTGTCTTGGCCACCAAACTGCCTCCTGAAAAGAAGAAAAAAGATTTTACTGGTAAAAAGCAAGTGTTTTTTAACTGAAAGGGAATGAGGGGAGAGAGGAAGCTGTTCTGTCCCCAGGTGCACATCATTCCTACAGAGTCACCCCCCAACCTCTGCTGGCTGGGCCGAAACCCCTATCCCAGGCTTTCTAGAATGGAAGGCACCAAGCTGACACATCAGGTCTCCAACTGACGAAGGCCTTTACAAGTACTCTGAGCCCAGGATGGTGAGATAGCACATGCCTATTCCAAACAGTGGACCACTCTGTTTGTACCCCAGGTTGGCCCCTCCCTCCCGGGCCCAGCCCAGGCTAAGCTCCCCTCCCCCAAAGGCTGCCTGTGCTCTCAGCCCTGAAGGGGGCGGGAGCTGGACCTCAATGTACAACTGATAAAGAAGGCTGAGGCCCAGAGAGGGGTAGCTACTCGCCCAAGGTCACACAGCAAGGCCCAAGGTGCATCCAGATCTCCTGTCTCACAGCCCCTGACTTCAATGCCCTACAGGCATGACGAAGATTCTGGAAAAGCCAAAGTACAGCACCCACCCGACCTTTACCCACACCCACAACCCCCTTACCTCTCAGACCTCAGCGAGCCCCACTTCTGAGCCGGCTCCTGGGCGGGGCGCTCAGGCCCAGCAGAACTAGGTTGGGCCGGGCTAGGTCAGGGCGGGTCCAATGTTTCCCCCCAGGGTGGGGTCGCCCTCCTCCAGGAGCCAGATTACAGGGATGCTGCTTCTACTGCAAGTCCAATCTTTCCAACCTGCTTTGCACAACCCTATATGAACTCAGGGATGTCGACTGCGGCGTGACTGCCAGACTGCGGGACGAAACGGGGGGAGGGGGGCGGGGAAGGACGAGGTGCGGGAAATGGGGCGGAGCCGGAGCGGGGGCCACCCCGCGAACCTTCGCTTGGGCTGCGTCCCCTTTAAGACCAGCCGGCCTGCGCTCTGACGGGGTGGGGGAAAGCAGGACGGCCTCTGCAATATTTCCTGGGAGATGGAGTTCACCTTCCCTGCATAAGACTGTGTGAAACCCCTAGAGGACTACAAGACCCAGAGTGCAGCGCGCGGACCCTGGGCCACCACGCCCCTGGGCTGGGCCTTGGCCTCCGCCCCCTCGCCAAGCTGCACTGGCCGCCCGCGAAGGGGAGGTTGCAGAGCGAGGGCAGGAGGTGGGTGCGGCGCGGCCCGGGGAGGGGGGCTTTGGACCTATGGGTGAGGGAATGCGGGCCTATAGGGGGATCTGTCTAAAGTGAAAGGTCGTCTAGCTTAGTCTTGCCACTCTCATCTATGAAGTGAGGATGGCCACGCCTGTGGCTGCGGGGGAGGGGGTGCATTTCGTGGAGAGGGGAGAACGAGGGGGCCGAGCTGTAGAAGAGGGGCGGGGCTGGTGGGAGGAGTCAGGCGGATGCTGTGGTGGGAAAAACCCCGGATCCTGAGGGTCGGCACTGTAGGAGGAGTCTGGCGGGTGGGGCCAAGAGGGGCGAGTTTGAAGGAGCGGAGGGCTCTCGGGGTTCGTATCAGGTTGGAGGACGTTGCATCGCCGAGGAGGCTTAGCCTGGTTGCACTGAGTGGAGAGGCTTGAGGAAGGGAAGAAGAGGACTGGGGATGAAAGGGACCCCCTCCCAGCTCTGGAGACCGAGGTGCGCAGCGCTGTTGCGGTGTGCGCAGGGGCCTGTGGGTGCATACAGCGCTGTCCTCTCCATATTACTAGAAATTTAAAAGGCCATCCCTTGAGCTTCGTGCGTCATACACATGATCTCATTCAACTCACACCCTGTAAAGTAAGGGCGTCACCTGTCTGTTTACAGGTCAGGAACAGTGGGGAGAAGTGAAGTGCGTTGCCCCCATCACTGAGGACTCTCTGCTTCAAAAGCCCTACTTTTTCTTGCACTCTAGGAAAGGGGAGTTAATCTGGAGTGGCAGGAAAGAAACAAATGTTGATGCCTTCCTGGGCATGATGGTCCGTGCCTGTATTCCCAGCCGAAGCAGAAGGATCAGGAGTTTGAAGCCAGCCTGGGCTACCTAGCAGTCAAGGCCATTCTGGACCTTAGGGTGAGAGGAATAGAACAAAAAGAATGAGTGCACTGCCTTCTGCAAGTTGAACAAAAGAACCAAGTCCCTCAACTCTTCTGAACACCATACTGTAAAACAACCCTTCTATGGTATTAGGAGGATAAAAGGAGGATTTGAAAGCTTTTTGTTTATAAATTACCGTTGTTGGAAAGAATAGGAAGAACACAGGAAGAGAATGGTTGAAATGAGATGCTTGTGCCTGGAACAATGAATGGTGAGGCCAGAGAGCGAAATAAGAGGGTAAAGGAAAATTCTAGAAGAGGAGGGCCGTCTGCATCAGTGAAAGATACTTTTGCTACATGAATATAACGTCCAAGGGCTCTTCCTCTGACTCACCTCTACCCCTCTGTCCTAAGGTGCTGCACATTGCTGAGCAGTGAGTGATTCACTTGGGGCAACTGAATCTAGGAAGCACCTTTTCTCTTACCTTGTAGGTTGGGGTAGATGGAACAGCCTATAGGCTTCTTAAAGACAAGGGCTAGGCAAGACAGTACTGTCTGATAGTACCCTGTTAGGCATAGGGAGGTGAAAGGAAAGTGCTTCGACGGAGTTCTAGAGGGAGAACCCAGTTCTTTCCCTGATGGGCTAAGTGAGTAAGGTGAGGAAGTCTCAACATTATTGGAAGACACCTTACTGGCTCTGAATATGGTCATCATCCCTGAAATTCACCCGATCATGCTTGGCGCATTCCCTGACACAATGGGAACTCTCAGTTACCCCAGGTAGGGACAGATGGGCCTTAACCTGTATCTTAGCCTCCAAATTGAAAATTAAGTTTTAAGAATCTAAGAGAAGGTGACAAATCTTCCTAATAGTAAATGACAGCCGGTCTGGAGTGGGTGAAAATGGACTGATCAAATGGGAAGACACTTCTGTTTCTGGGGAGAATGTTTCATGCCTGGCCCTAACAGGGAGAGCAGTTGGCTGTGGTAAGAAGTATGACTGAAGTACGCTGAAAATAGAGAGAAAGGGTGAGTTCCATTCAGAGGCCTAGCGAATGAATGATTTTCCTTCATGGCCCTGACAGAGATGGCAGCAGATGCCACACTGCTGAGGCAGGAGTGGGCCTGGTGGCATTGCTCTCTAAAGCAGGGGTATAGAGTAGTATCTTCTTCATCTGTGAGATTAGCAAGGTGAAAGTACTTAACACAGTAGGAACTGCTCAATAAAAGGCTGTTGATGTTGCTATTCTAGTCATGATCCTCTGCCCAGGAACTGACATGGGCCACACAGCTAGTAAGTGCCAGAGCCTGATTCACATGCTGGCTCAGGCCAAGGACCATCACTGTCCCTAACCCTACAAGTCGCTGTGGTTCTTTTTGCCCGTCATCCTAATTTCTGAGACCTGGAAGTACTCTGTACTGTGAACATCCTCAGTAAGCCATAGGAGTTTCCTTCCTGCTGCAGCAGCAGACTCGATTCAGGAGGAAGCCAAGAAACAAGGCCTGCACAGCCATCTCCCAGCATGGATCCCAGCACGGAAACAGGCAGCCCTCCTGGTGTGGCTTCTGTGAGTGGTGAGTCAATCTAGAGTGACCACCAACTTTAAGTTCTAAAGTTCTTCCAATGCTGGGCCATTTAGCTTAGCCCCAGTTGGCTTTCTCACCCTGCAAAATGCAGCAGCATTTTGCATTTCTCACTTATTAGCAGTACTGTAACAACAAATCTATAACTTACTAAGTCTGGAAATGTATTGGGTTCTGGCACTGTGGCTAAAACTTTGTATCTGTGGTTCTGTGAAGAAATATCCCTTCCTTTCCTCTCTGAAAATACAGACAGTTCTAAAAACACAAGCCAGGCATATTGGTACATTTCTTCATTCCCTGCTGCACAGGAAGCTGAGTCAGAAGGATCACTTGAGCCCAGGGGTTCCAAATAAACGGCATCCTAGAAACATCCTGTCTGTTTTCTCTCCAAAAGTAAGTTACCCATAAATTTTCAGCATAGTACTCATATATCATATCTTAATAATGTCATTCCCTGATGTAATTGTAGAACCATTATTCTACCTCAGAAATATAGCAAGTAGTTAGTATTAAAAAGCAGTTCATATTAAAATGTTTCCAGCTGCCTAAAAACCTTCTATAGTTTCTAGGCTTTAAAATCATACTCAAAGATCCACATTGCATTTTATTATCTCTCTTTGAACAACTCATTTGATGTATGTAGAGCCCCTCCACCTGTGCATATATCTTTGCCATCAGCAATTAGATGCAGGTTACTTTGTTTGTTTGCTCCCCCACACATGGTATGCCCAC
>PVIR01018830.1:0-32847 GCA_004026965.1 Petromus typicus | reverse complement strand
TGTAAAATAAGGTGAAAGGGGACAAAGTTGAGATTGTAACAAAAAAGTAAGGAAACAAATTTTATATATATGGGGGGGTGGTAGGGTGGGTGGGGCTATGGGAAAAAAATGAGAATTAAGTTGTGTCTTATACTGGTACAAATCCCCATTATGGAGTGCAATCATGATGTGTATATTTAATGTACCAATAAAGATAATTAAAAAAAAAAGAAAGTCACAATCTCCAGGTTTTTGTCATCATCAAAATGAAATAGGCATCCGTGTCAATGGAAGCACTAACACCTGCATAATAATTCAAAAACTCTTCTTCTGAAACCTGAAGAGAAAAAGAGAGAAATAGTGTCAAATTGTGAGAACCACAACAGAACATTTCCATCCTCACTGAGGTAGTTTCTAATTGAGTGTGATTAGCAGCCAACAATAAATCAGAGACGAGCCAGTCGGAAAGATTTGGGTTGTCATTCTTCCTCCAAAGTGGTTTCTGAAAAGGGATATTTACAAAGGTAGCTAGATTCTTACCTGCTTCCTGGTCGGTTTCTCTTCCCCCAATATTATCACTTTTGCAGTGAGATAAGGTCTCCAGGTTTTGACTGTACTGTCCAATAAGTTAATCTTTAGCCAACTGTGGCTATTAAAACTTACACTAATAAAAATGAGATATAACAAAAAGTTCAGTTCCTCCATCACCCTAACCATACTTCCTCTGCTCATTAGCCAGAAGTGGCCACCATACTGGGAAGCACATAAAAAATATGCTCATCGTTATAGCAAGTTGTATGGGACAGCACTGCTCCAGAATGCACATTGTATAATCATATTTGCAACTGTTGTCAATATAATTACTCTTCTGTAGTCCTGAGTTCTTCATCTATGGGTTCACCTGTCTCCAACTGAAGTTATATTTTAAAAAATTATTTTCATCATTTCCTAAACAGAGAACTTATAATGTATTGGATCATTTAGAGATGTTTTAAAGTATATGAGAGGATTCACATAAGTTATATACAAGAAAATCATGCCACTTTATACAGTAGAGATTTGAACAGCTGGGAATTTTGTTAAGTGTGGGGAGTCCTGGAAAGAATCTTCTATGGTTAAAAAAAAAAAGAGAGAGAGAGTTGGAATTACTGTGATTTAGGGTAGATAAATTTATAGCATAAATAAATAGATAAAAAGCACGTTAGTGAAGAGGAGTTAAGACCAAAAACATAGAGACAGAGAAGAGAGTAATTCACAGGCTCCTTGGGCAGCTGGTTATGCACAGCACACAGGATTCCACGGGGGAGTGCGAACACGAGCCATGTGAGAGAAGCTACAAGGTCACACCTTCCATTTTAGCCTTTCAGCTAAGATATGTGTATTTCATGATTAGACCTCTGCTTTCTATGGGGGAAAGAAGGTTATGAGCAAGCTGCAAAGAGCAGGAATCAATAGTAGGTCCCATATCTCCTCCATATTAACCTTTCCCATTCCTTAATACCAGCAGCAGTAGTAATGCTTTCCTAATGGTCCCAAGTACCGCTCAAAGCTGGCCATG
Organism: Petromus typicus; assembly: GCA_004026965.1. Lineage (NCBI taxonomy): Eukaryota > Metazoa > Chordata > Mammalia > Rodentia > Petromuridae > Petromus > Petromus typicus. Next base: position 31,310 of record PVIR01018830.1, on the reverse strand, counting down.
CTTGGAATATGATTTTCTTGCTAGGTGGGTATAGTCCCTGTAAATATAAGAATATTGACATCATACTTTCAAGTTCCCATTCTCAGCTGTCAATATAATGACTTTATGAGTAACAATGTTATGTCCTTTTAAAAATACAGTATGAACAAGACCTAATCATTTTCAACTTTAATGAAAACATCATATTGGTGACTTTTTTTTTTTTGAGACAAGGTCTTGATATGTCATCTAGGCTGGCCTTGAACTCACTATGTAGCTCAGGCTGGCCTTGAACTGACAGCTATCCTCCTGCCTCAACCTCCCGAGTCCTAGGATTACTGATGTGTTGCCACCACTCCTGGCAGTGAGAACATTATAAATGACCTAAAAGTGCCATGAGGGAAAGGAACTGTGAATGAAGCATGTTGTTAGCTAGTAAAAAGAGATATATTTTGAAAACATTTATAAAACTGAAATTTAAAAGCTAATCTTCTTCTTTATTATAAGTTGCTATTTCAAAAATTGAAGAAATTCTTTTAAATCAGAGCCATACTAATCAAAAGTGCAGTCTGAGAATGTGATAAAGTGACAAGATTGGTAGTATAAATTAAACTCAAGGTTGACAACTCAAATACTCTCAAACTGTGATTTCTAAAAATGATATTTCAAATATTTCCATTAAAATGAAGTTCTTCTTTGCAGTGTACCTGTAAGGTTACCATATAAGGATAAATACACTTTAGAATAAAATGTTTTAACATTGATATCATAAATATAGAAAATATTCTGTACCAAGCAGAATGTTGTTTTAAAATCAATTTCTATTCCATTTCTATTTTCAAAGTATCATCAAGATATGATTAACACATGGGAACACCTTGCTGCATAGAAAAAATCATTAGTCATATTGTATAACAAAGTCCTGTTGATCTGAGACTTCATAAAATATGTGGAACTCTTGATGACTTCCACATTGATTACACTTTTTGCAAGTAGATTCCCCCAAAGACCTGCAAAACTCAGCTGTACACATCCCTTTTCATCATCTCACCACTACTGATTTACTTAACAACCTCTCTCTGTTATTGTTTTTAGTTTAACTGAAGCAGAAGTAAACTGTTCACTCTGATGCTTTCTGAAGGGTTTCAATTAATAGAGTCTGAATTCTTGGTGCTTTACTATACATACTCTGCAGCTTCAATTATAATCTTAAGTAAATAGATGTTGAATGATATTTCTAAATGAGATTTTACACATGATGAAGTATGAAACTTGTGGAGAAGTACTTTATTTCTCAAAAGTCCCCATGTAAATGAAAGTAGTAGTCTGCGTTTAGCCTCACAGCGCCTGACCTTTGATAACAGCCTGCATTCGGGCAGCTCTTTGTCTCATCAGTGTGAAATCTGTCTCCTGATAGCCCCAGAAGGAGTTGCCTCTCTGCCATCTGTCATTTTTTCTCAATTTTAGGTCCCCATTCTGTTCTAAGACTTTCCCAGAGTGCTGATTGTCATCAGTTCCGCCAGGCCTGAACGTCTCCTGGAGGTCAGCCACTGAAACCTTTCAAGCTGTGTTCCCAAATTGATACCAGTCTCCAAGTATCAAGCATTAAAAAAAATCAGTAAATTCCATTATAAGGTACCAGGAGGAGAATGTGTACCAGAGAAAGAAGCCAGTATCTTTTAAGGTATTCTATTCCTTTCTGGATTGTCAGGTCAATATCAAAACCTTAGCTACTGGTGGGTGGCTGGTGTGCTCAGTGGGTTTCACCGCTGAGGGTCACTTTCTACTACATGTTGCTGAGGGAAGAAACTTGCTTTGGCAAGGCAGGTGTGAGAATGAGACAAGAAAGTCATGCTATTCTCAGAGAGGAAGGGCTGTTTCACCACAGTCTCTTACCACACCACCAAGACAGCAATAAGAACTCTTCTCACACAGCAGTGTTCTCAGAAGCCCATCAATCACTTGTTTATATTTCTTTCAACAGATTTCACCCAGCATTTCTTTTAGAGGAAATAATTTTAAGAATTAACTTAGGGGGAATTTCCCTTAGAATAAAAGAACCACCCTTCTGTAAATCACATAGTTTTCAGGTAGGAAATCAGAGGAATACAACCATGTTAAGACACACTGGTTGTCAAGAGAATCAATTATAGTAAAGGCACACATATTTCACGACCTAGACACCTTTCTTTTTACTGTGAATCATAGTGTTTTTAACATTTAAAACTTTGTTGTTTTATTCAGTAAATTTAATTTAAAAGACTCTCTATACTCTTGCTCTTTCTTTGAGTCAGAAGCATTTCTAAGACTTAAAACTTTTCTGCTTTATTCCATACATTTTTAAAAAGAACAGTGAATAATTTCCACTGAAGAAAATTTGTTGACCAAATTGGAAAATTGGAAGCTGTAAGAGTTTGCATTCTGCAGTCAAAATAGGAATACATAAATCCAGAATATGTACTATTTGGAAATTATTAACAGAATTTTATGAAGCAGAAGTACTTGCACACCAACCAAGCATATATTTTGTTAATTTAATCTCTCCATTTGCTTAAACATCAGAGCCACAGAGTATCTGTAGATAGCTTCATGAGAGTAGAATCACTACCTACTTGTACTCTACCAGTTCAAGGCAACCTACACTGTCCAAGAGAATGGAAAACATAAGACAATAACTGTTTCTAAGAACAAGAAGAAATTAGGTTTGCATTGTCTTGATAGGCTGCCTATATTCATCAAATAGACTACACAATTTCCCAACACAGTGCTATATAAAGTGTCCCAAAGAGTCCTGACTTCAGAGACTGGACAGAACTCCACCAGGGAATTTTATTTTGTACCCTCTTTCATCTTTTGACAACTGTGGATCATTAGTTTGATATAAAAGCTATGGGGTAATTTTGTATATATTTTAATTTACTCCTCTATTTATCCTCATAGCTTAGAAGACTGTTGCCCCAATAAATATCTGTCGATGGGATACATTTCCAAACTACAATGCATGCTCAGTAAATCTGCAGCCTGCATGGACCAGTTCTGCCTTCAAAGCTTCTATTAGAGAATGAATGCAACTCTACTTGCTGCTAAACATACAGAGCAAGAACATTACCTTCCAGGTGCCATCTGAGCACCGTGAACATAAAATTGGTAATACAAACCAGCTGTATACTGGCAGGAAGAATTCTGTCCAACCTGCAATCCAAGATGTCTTACACTGTGAACAGAATTCAAATACAGGGTAGAATAACTTCCTAGTGCCTGAGTTGTTTACTGTCTAGAACCAGTATTGTTATGGGTGATGTGTTCTGACAAATTCTGAATCAAGGAATGCTTCTCTACATCAGCCTTATTTCTTGAAAAGATGTTCCTTCCAACTTGTCATCTTTGGTTTGTTTGCTTAATGTTCTCTGTGAGTCCAGGTTCAGTGGGTGAGATGCTCTTGAGAACATTTTTGAAACTTTTTATTCTGTTTTATCTTCTGAAACAAGGGGTTTCAGGCAAGGTCCAAGCCTGGTTGGGACAAGTCCTCAGCACACCATTAGTTTAAGCATGAAAACAGCTGGAGGTCTACGGGTGGGGGTGAACACAAACTCCTGTGCATTGTGGAAATTCTTGACAAGCATGAGATTTATTCCTGCCCAATCTGGTAACTCCCCTGCCCTAGGCCAGGACACACATCTAAGCAATTATAAACTGCCATCCCTGCTTGATGTCATATCTGCTTGCCCTCCTGTAAAAATTCTCTGCCTACTCAAAATAAATGGAAGTGTTCTTGAAACCTCCCTGGAGTCGGCAGCATGATTCCATGCCTTATCCTCTCATTATGGTTCTTACACTGAGATTACAACAAGGGGTTACTTTTTAAATTGTAGAAAGAATAGGATTTCAAATATGGAGGTTAAATATCAGAAAATATAGCCATAAAATTACTAACATTTTAAAAAATATTAGTCTTCTCCCTTCTTACTACTGCTACTAGAATGAATAAAGCTAAATAATAAGCTCTACTTGACTATGCAGGAAACTCTATAGAAGACTGATATAGGAATGCTGTAACCCAGGACCACTTTAAAGTTTTAGGTGATCTTGTTGTTAGAGAGTGGAAGAGACTTGATGAAATCTTATCCATAAACACAGAACCCAAAATGTGCAAATGGGGTAACTGAATGTGACTGGACACTGTGAGACACGATTATCTGAAATTAGATAGCTGTGCCCTCTTCTCAGATAAGAAAGCAAAGGAACAGTGACAGAGACCAAGCTGACGGGGACAACTCAGGCCTGCTTAGAGTCACATGATCACTCTGTACCTCCAATTAAACAAGACATGAGTCATAACCAGAACCAAAGATATGATTCTATCTAAAGCAGTAGGCTTGAAACCCCACTGTGCCCAGGAAGTGGAGGATCTTCCCTTAGTCACATTTTGCAAGTGCAGCCTGCACAACTATGGATTTTTTTCTATACATTCCTTCACAATTTATTTTGGCTTTTCACATATTTTTTCATAAAACTTGGTATATTTTTCCCTCATCGGATTTATTGTCATTCAAACAGTCAAACTCAGTCAAACTCAAGACTGTCAGTCTTTACATCAGTCTGGGTAATAAATCCAATGAGGATAAAAAAGACTTCTATAATTTAATTTAGAAAAACATACCAAACTTTCTGTGATGTGAGAACATGCCCAAAGTCTAGATAAAATCTTTTTTCCAGCCTACACCTTGGATGAATGAGGGTTCAGCTTCCAAATAAGAAACAAAGCAAGGTGCACTATTAATTGACTGCTATAATTCTCATCTGGCACTACCTGTTTTCACAACTTTTAACTCATGTGTATGATGATCTCAACTTCCAAGTCTATAAAATAAAAAGTAAATAGATCAGTTAGTACAAAAATGGTAAGTGTATTTAGACTCTAAATCCAGAGCTACATTAACCTCCAAGGTCTTAAAGGAAGCCAGTAAACTACTTCCTCAAACCATGGAATAAATGCAGTCAAAGAGGTGACAAAGAGAGACTTCTGAACAACAAAGGCAAATGATCACTACCTATAGTCACCACAGCCAGATCCTGCTTACTGTGTTTTATTTCTGCTCAAAGATGCAGAACAAACAGGACAAGATGTGTAGTTTCAGTTACTATTTTTCAGAAGCTGGGACTACCTGTGTCTATTGGCTTTTGTAGAAGAGATTCTCATGTGCCAGAAATATGTAATGAAAGATTAGTCCTGGGAAGAAGAGCCCTTGAACCATGAAGCATCTAGCTGGAAAATCTGTCTTGGAATATGCTTGTGATCCTCAACCATGTGACATCCAACTTCTTTATGCCTAGAGAAATACCATCATGATTAACAGAACACAGGGAGGGGTGAGACTAACATTTTACCAGGTAAAGTCTCGCTGGCATCACAGTTCAAGATGTTTCTGGTGAAATCTGAGACCACTGCCCAACCTCAAAATTTTAACCAGAAGAATATTTGAATAGCCACGGGTCACCAACTCAAAGAAGAGGACTCTCTTCTTACATCAGTCTTCAAAACAACTGGAAAAAAGTCACTTTCTGTCTACTTGCCAGACTGAGGCATCCCTAAATGCTATAGAGTGAAACTCAAGATTAGACACTGAAGCTAACCATGATCTCCTTCTGGCTCCTAAAATGAGGTTGAAATACTTAAAGATTTATAGTCATAGAAGTAGAACTATTCTTTCACCTAGAAATGTGCCATCTGAAAAGAGGCTAAGAAATGTGGTAGTATCTAGTTGGGAGGGTACAATTAGAATATTCAAACTTTCATTAATGGCCAAAGAAGAAATACAAAGTTGACTGACATCTTTTTAAAGGATGCATCAGCTGCAATGCTAGAAAATGTACAGATAGGATTTTATTTAATCTCTATTTTAAAGCTAATGAAACTGCTTCAGAGGAAGCATGCTTATGGTTAACTGCTTTAATATATTTATTTCTGCAGTTTTCTTAGCCCTAGAAAAACAATGTATTGACAAGGAAGAAACACATAAAGGAAACCAAACAAAGTTCTTGTTTTTGAGCTGAGAATTAATCATTTGAAGTCAGTGTCTGTCTCCAAATCCTGGTCTTTTGAAGTTATGCCTTTAGAGATTCCACGCAGTTGTCATCATGATGATAAAATATACATCAGTATCAATGGATGCGCTCACACCTGCATAATAATTCATGAACTCCTCAGGGGTCACCTGCAGTGGAAAAGTTAGAAACAAAAACGAAACATTTCTTCTCATTCTCACAATGGAAAGCCATCTTCCATCCCTGTGAACAGAAGGGACATGTCAATCACAGAGGATTTGTGTGTCATGGTGACTGAGTTGTGGATCTAAAAGTAAAGAAAGAGAAGTTGAGGACAGCAGTGAGAGCAGCACAGGAAAAGAAAAGAAAGTCTTGAAAATGTCCAGATCAGCCAGGTTTTCATCTTTAAGAGCAGGAATTCACTTCACTGAGTGAGGCTGAAACTCAGAATCAGAAAGAAACAATACTAAGCGCAATTAACACTGCCTTGCTGTGGCACGTCAGAAACATGTGGTATCATACGTCAGTAGAAGTCATATTCCACTTTTCAATAAACGGAGTGCTGTCCTACGGGTAAAGAAACAGATTTCTGGTCAAACTCGCCTGGTTTGCACGCATTTGTAAGAGACAAATAACTCATTCTGGGCTCAGAGTGAATAAGACATGACCTGCTGTTCCACCGCCAGCTCACCCCAGGTTCCATCTGCATTTTATACCTATGATGATTAATTTTAGTTATTAAATAATGTGTTACTTTTGGGTTGGAAAGAATTTTGTAACTTACAAGACTTGTTTTATTTTCTAGCCTTTCTGATAAACTATGTGTTTGATACTAAAATGATGATTGATATTCTTAAAGAATTGAGATTAATGTGTTAATAAATACAAGTGATATGTGTATTCCAAGTCAAGCATGTTGGCTGACACAACTGAAAGAAAGGAACAACTGGGCCAGGAGTTAGCTCAGTGGTTTTGGGACCTGTCTTGTAAGCACAAGGACCCAGGTTCGATCCCTGGTAACTATATACCATACTGGATGTGGAGACTCATGCCCAGCAGCAACTAGTACCACATACCACGGTGCCAGGCATGGTGGCTCACGCCTGTAATCCCAGCACTTGGGAGGCAGAGGCAGGAGGATTGCGGTGATGTGAGTTGTAGGCTGAGCTCAGGGCCAGCCTGAACCACAAAGCAAGACCCTGTCTCAAAAAAACCTAAAAAAAAAAAAAAAAAGAAAAGAAAAGAAAAGAAAGGAACAACTGTCCTCTTCATTGACTGACTTCTATGACCAGTTTAGCTCAAAGAATCGATCTGCTTATATAAAAGAATCCAAGAGTAGTTATTGTAGTTATTTTCTTTTATCTAGAAAGAATGTAATTAAAAATGTTCACAACAAAGTTTTGAAAGAGGTTGCAGTGCCCATAATGACTGCTTGGGAAACTCTTATACTCTGAGCCCTGAAGTTTCAGCAGGAAAGTCAGATGAAAGGAAGATCCATAATTACCTAGAAACAACTTCCTAGTCTACACCAACTCACTCTATTTGCACAGCACTTCTCACACTCTTGCACTGAGTAGTTAGAAGCAGGCATTTTTGAATATTTTAGAGCTAAACTCTCAAATATGAATGTATGCAAGAGACAACTACCACATTTATTACATACGTAAATCTCTGGGCTCCACCCCTTAAAAGTCATTTTCTGTGGTTCCTCAGAATAGCCAGTAATCTGGATTATTCATATGTACCCAATAATGATGATCACAAACTGCAGAGTTGGGTACTATTTCTAGTGTCTGTGAGATTCAGGTGACATCAAAAGCTGTAATTGCATAAAACCTCGATAACCTTTTGAGAGATTAATGTGGCTGATTAAGATAAATGTCAAAAGGTACAAAAGTGAGGACTCTAAATCATCTGACTACGAAAATTGGCTACTTTGACTTGAGTTAGAGAAAAGAGCAGCTGAAGTTTCCCCTGGGAGTTATGAGGAACCACCTGCAAGAGGAAGAAAACATGGCCTGGGATCCACACAGAGCTGGGCTAGGTAGGGGAAATGGCAGTTGGCTATTTTTCTACTGCTGTTTCAGAGATCAAAAGCCAGCAGTACTAGAAGAAAACATACAGTTCTGTTATTTCTGTCTATGCATTCAGCTGCCCTACCAAATCTAGGCCCCCTTTGCACAGTTCTTTTAGCCTAAGTTAGAAGGTACTTCTGCATCCCTGATTAGGAAATGCCAACAAGAAAGAAAGAAATGTTTCTTTATAACAAGTTTAGTCATAACATTGTATGGAAAAATTTTGGGGAAATTCCCTTCAAAGTAAGAAGAGAATAATTTCTTCTTCCCCAAATCATCTCCTGTTCTTCTCATCTCCTCTCCCACTTTTCTGGCACAGCCAAGGAATTAAGAGATAATACATGCAGGTTATGCTGCTATTGGTTGAGGCTGAAGAGAGAATCTCTTTCTTCCATCACCATAGCTCTTAGGTCACCCACCTAAGGACAGAACTGACTTTGGGCTCAAGCATAGTCCCCCTGTGGTGCTGATAAAAGACACGTGACATTTTCATCCCAGCCTAGATGCAGTGGCAGAGATACAGGTCCTTATGCTACAGGCTGTATCTTTGCAATTTGAAAATTCATGAGGATGGAGTAGTTGTTTTCATTTTCAAGTGTACTGTGATACAGAAATACAAGTTAATCTGGGGCCGGGGAGTTAGCTCAGTGGTTCCGGCACCTGTCTTGCAAGTGCAAGGACCCTGGTTCGATCCCCAGTAACCACATACCATACTGGGCTTGGAGACTCACCCCAGCAGCAACCAGTACCACATACCACAGTGCCGGGCGTGGTTGCTCACACCTGTAATCCCAGCACTCGGTAGGCAGAGGCAGGAGGATTGCTGTGATGTGAGTTGGATGCTGAGCTCAGGGCCAGCCTGAACCACAAAGTGAGACCCTGTCTCAAAAAAAAAAAAAAAGTTAATCTGAAAGGATACTAAGAATAAATTGAGGTAAATTCTGTTGTCTGAGAGTCCCTTTACCAAAAGCCGTTTATAAAGACATTTGCATGTAGCAAGGTGTGAGGATAACTAATGCTGCAGAAGATAAATACACATTGTGAGTCTGTTACAAAAAGTCAAGTTACAGTTTCATTTTCAAATAAAACATATTTTATTGTAGTTTCATTTTAGGGGATGTGGCTGGGGAAATATGGTGATCATGGTAGTCATGACATAGAGTGTCTGATCAGAACACATGTTTTTCACAGGACAAATTACTTGGCAGTGTGGACCTTATGTACACACTGTATGTGTCTGTGTCCCTATCTGTGTACATGTGACTCACATACTTTACCATATATTGTATTGATTTGGTTTCTAGCTCTCTAGATGATCTCTACTAAAATATTTTATATCTATTTGTAAAAATTAGGATGTTAATATGTTGAGATTTTTAAGACTTTACATCTATTTCCCATTTACAATTCAAACTGAATAGAAGAGAATTATCTAAAGAGTTTTTTTCTAACTTACCAATCCATCTTTGTCATAGGGTGAATCAAAATTATCCAGAAATTTCCTGAAGACTTGCTCCTCTGACCACTCTCCATTTTGGTACTTTGGATGGTGTTTTGCATTATATACTCCACGCAGGTCTTCAATTGTTATAACACCATCTCCAGTCTTGTCTAACTTCCTAAAAGCTCGCATGATTACCTCTTTTCTGGCTCGAGACATTGGAGGCTAGAAAAACAGAAAAGCACAGACCCAGATGTCAGGCACATGCAAATAATCAGTCCTCATCTCATAGGCAGTAATGCATCCTATTCCCCCCAGTGATGTGAAGTTGCTTGTGTGTCGCTAACAGAGATGAATGACGTTCGCCCCGCACAGTCTCTCAGTCCAGTTTCAGACTCTTGCCCTCACTCTACCACAGTGTAGTGACAACCTCTAAAAACAAAACCTCAAAATAGCCAAACCCAAACCACGTGAAAGCCAAATTCAGCAAACATCACTGGCTCATGGGGTCACTTACTCTTAATGTGAGAAGAAATTCATTAAAATCGATGGTCCCGTTTCTATCTTTGTCAAACCTCCGGAAAAGCTCTTCTGCCTCTTCCTTCTCTATAATCACTGCATAATCATTTAACCCTTTGAGAAATTCTTTGAAATCAAGGGTTCTGTTGTTATTGTCATCCATAATTCGAAACACTCTGAAGGAAACACAGAGAGAAGAAAAAACACCAAGAATCAAGGTGAAGATGTGAAGATTTAAATAAAAACGATGTATTAAAGTTAAATAGAATAGTCGACATTCCTCTCCACGCACACATGCACGCACAGAACTGCACTTCTAATTATATGACGCATGTTATAGGTTGGTGTCTGGAATGTCCCCTGAAAGCCCTTGTGGTCAAATGTTCACCCACGTGTGGTGTTACTTGGCATTAGGAGGTGGAGCCCTGTGGAAGAAGGTTAGATTATTGGGGGATTTTTGCCCTTTGCTCCAGCTGCTGTGAGGAAAGCCGCTTTGCTCCACGTGCCCACCGTGATGCTAAACCACAGGATCGCGGAGGGACGTGATCGCTGGACTGTGAGTTCCAGTTTTCCTACTAAAATGAGCTGTGTGAACAAGTTGTGACTTTTCTGGATCACACTTTCATGTAAGAAACTACATTGATTCTTAGTTCCCTATTAATATTAAAATATTCTATAATTTTCAAAGCAGAACTTACAGTTTGATCTGCTAATTATACAAAAAATGACAGGTTCTCACTACTTAGTATTTTCATCTATTTTATGCTCCTTTAGTAATTCATTCAAAAAACAACAGCACTTTGAATAAGGCATTGCACAGATTCGAGTACTGGCTCCATGAGAACAGACAGCCTGACTCTTCTCTCTACTAGGCTTCATGCTGATGTCAGTATTTTGTCACAAAATCCAGGGAAGTAGCTCAGTAGCACAACACCCGCCTGGCAAATGAAAGGACCTGAGTTCGAGTCCCATGCCAAAAAAAAATCACTTTATTAATGTTCATTGACTGGATGAAGCAATAAATGAATGAATGACTGAATAAACTTACAGATAAGCAGTAAAACTGTGGAAAATGAACTGATCCGTGTCTTTGTAAAAGCCTGCTGGAGGTGAGCAGTCCGTGGTCCCACCCGCGGCGCCAGTGCCCACAGAGAGAGCTGCACAGCCCCGCCCAGAAGCAGAACTCAGACTCCGCAGACCCGGGCCACACCGCTCTCCCCTCCTTCCCCATCAGCCCGACCTCTGCTGTCAGCGCTCAGAAAATGTCTCTCTCGGAGAGAATAAATGTCTCTATGCCCCGCCATGCATCTTCCTTAACTTCAAACTGTCCGAGGAGCTGCCCTCCTCTTCCCTTATAACAGAAACAGGCTTTGCTGAACCTGGAATTAAGAATCAAATACTGTCACAAGAAAACTCAGAGAACAACTTGTCCAAAATCTGTGTTTCATAAATAAGAAATGATAAGAAGGATGTCACCGGCTCGGGCCCCTACCGCCCACGTTAGCCTGGCTTGGCTGCTCCCACCTTCCTGCGCCTTCTCCCCGCCATGCGCATCCTACCTGCCAAGCCCTTTGATGCCGGCGGAGCCCCGGGCCAGGCACTGCAGACGGAGTCGCTCCACGGGGTCAGTGGCGGTGGAGAGCTTTTTCTTGGCCTGCATCGCCATCTCTCGGTCGTGGCGCGCCGTCCCTGCCATCTGCGAGGAGAACGCGCAGCGAGTTAAAGCAGCCCAGGGCCGCCGGCCCTGGCCTGGCAGGGGACGGCCTCACGGAGAGGAAAGTTCCCGGTCTCTTTTGTCGCCAGCCTTCCGAGAGTTGACTGTACCTCCCAGAATTTCCGGTGTCTAACTGCGCCGCTGTGCTTGGCCTGGTCCTCGTGTACTTACCTAGTCCCAAGTACATTCGGTTTCTCCAGCTTGGATTCCAGGGTTTAATCTGATCTTTCTGAAGCCCTCTCCCCTGCATTAAAATAATTTCGTGTTTTTCCTCTCCTTTGTGAACCAACCGCCTATTCTTTTGTTTAGAATTCTCCGTACTCCCTTCATCCGACACCGAATATTCTTCTTTTTCATCTAAACACTAATTTGTGTTTCTTTTATCTTCACTGAGACTCGCAAGCTTTGAGGCTTATTGATTCTTACCCAGTATCTAGGATGATGTCCTTGATTAACAAGTTAATGTTCATTCATTCACACCAAATCACTTTTGTCTTCACTGAGACTCACAAGCTTTGAGGCTTATTGATTCTTACCCAGTATCTAGGATAATCTCCTTTATTAACAAGTTATTGTTCATTCATTTCTAAAAAAGACCTCAGCTCAGAAAAAATAATAGTACACAGACACTATCTTTCAAATGATTAGACAGATGTGCTTTTTTTCCCATTTGGCTCTTTGAGTGTATGTGTTGAACATGCAGAAACAGGAGAGTGGGTCCATACAGTAAAGTTTCCCCTCCCAAGTGAACTGAAGAACACTTGGTTCTCAGACTCTGCTATTAGTGAAAAGAGCACTAGGCTGGGCATCTGCAAAGCCTCCTTGCTAGCCCTGCTTCTTCAACCCGCCCCTCGTGGCGAGTGAGCAGCGCCCAAGGCCTCCAGCACTGTCTGCCTCTGTTAGACAGAAGGCCTGGGTTTGATCAGTGGTGGCAACCCTGTGGCATGGGTGTTCTTGTGTTTTTCTATTGTGACAAAAAATATCATGAAGAGTTGTTTTTCTAAACTGAACACTCAATGTTTGGGTCTCACGGTTGTGTTTGGTACTGACTTGTCGGGAGTGCTGGCCGACACCGAATCATGGGTTTCTGCCTCTCAAGCAGACCTCCCTCTACTACAACACACTGCAAAATAACACGTAAGAAACCCAGAGCACAAGGCAACGACGCTTTCTCACAGGAAGTCATACAAATGCCAGAATCCTGAATCCCGGCCTGTTCTGTCTCCTGAGGCAAACCCAGACCCAGGGAAGACACAGTCATTTACCTCTGGGATCTCATTTGATAAATCCAGGGAAAGAATCAAATCTTCCCCTGCCAGTCCACCAAATGTTTGTATTCACCATCTTTTTAAATCACTTACATCCCCCAGTTGAATAACAAATAAGCAACAATTATTCTGCGCTATTCTCAAGGTGTACACTGGGCAGAAAGTGGAGGTGTGAGGGACTCAGAGAAGCAAGCTCTTGAATAGCTTAGATTGTAATAAGTTTGAAGGCTGAAGTCCTATGTTTAAGCAAAACATAAAACAAAGTTTGCAAGAACTGGGGGATTGGAGGAAAGCAAAATTGGGAAAGGTCTCTGGTAACGGAAGGCAATAATGAGAATTGGGGGTTCTGTGCGAATGTACCAGGCAAGGAGCTAAGATACACTCCCAACATCTTGTCCTGCTGCCACGGACATCACAGCACCATCCAAAGTATCCCTGACTCCAAAGGACTTTCAGGCTCACCGGCAACCAGACAAGGCACCTTAAAGATGGAAATTCGCAGTCTCCCCCAGTGCACGTGTCTACAGCGCCACCCTGCGTCAGATCGTCGTCTGCGCAGTTCCCTGGCCAGGATTGTAGTTGAGACCAGGAAGTAGTTTAGTAAGCACTACACTATATACTAAATCTGGAGCAAAACGTAGAACAGGCAACATTCACAGCCAGAGACGGGGCCGAATCCCACTGGAGAACTTCTGCTGGTCACAGAGGGCGGCGGCTCAGCTCTATAGTGCGGCTTTCTGCAGACATGGCGAAGGACGTGAAGTCTAAGTTTTAGTCCTGGAAGGAGACAGTTACAGAGGCTAGTGTGGGACGGCGGAAGGGAGAACATTGTGCGTTTCAGGCAGCAGGATACAAGGGGCCTAAATGAATGGCAGCAAGCCTAAAGCACGTGCGTTATTTGTTTTTCTTTAAGATGTTAACGTATGAGTTGTTTTTCTAAACTAAAACCTCCAAATTTGGGATTAATTGCAGTGTTGGCACTTTGACATAAATAAATGGATCTAGACTTTCACCCGCCTCTGAAAGCTTTGCTTTCACTGGCCTAGGCCAAAGCGAAACAAGATAGTATAGTTAGAGAAATGCAACTCTTTTAGCATGATTGGAGAACAGGGGTACAGGGATGATGAAGGCTTGTGGATGGATATCTGGAGGAAGTATTAGCAGAGCAAATGTGGGTGAGGATGGGTCTGAACGGGTGAGAGAAACCCAGAGGAGGATGTCATATCCAACAAGCTGCCTAGTCAGTGTGGGCAGAAAGAAGGAGACACTCAAATGGCCAGGAACGGGTAGCTGGGGAGCAGAGGTGGACTCTGGCTCTCGTGTGCCATGGCAGGTGAGAGGAACGTGTCCCAACAACAGAGTGCAGAGGCTTGGATCGCTGACAGGCTGAGGGGAGCTGCCGGAGTGAAAGCAAAAGGAGTCTGTGCACATGTCCCTGGCAAGGCTGCCTCCTTCCCACCCAGTGCACGGCCCGCTGGCACTGCCAACACTCTGCCTGGCCACTTGGAAAATCCTTAAGGAACAGGATATAGAAAGCTGAAGATGCATGGCAATCGGTCTCTTTTTTGTGATTTTCAGACAGAATTAAAGAGTAACACCTGGTAGGTAAAGTCAGGTCCCAGCCTGAACTCTATGAAGTTGTCTTTGGTGCCCCTAGTGGCAGTTAACTAAATTACTCCACCTTCTCTGTGACTCTTTCTGTCTCTGTCTCTCTCTGTGTCTCTGTCTCTCTTTCTGTCTTTCTCCTTGTCGTTCTTTCTGTGTGTGCTCATGTGTGTGTGTGTGTGTGTGTGTGTGCGCGCGCGCACGCGCGCACACATAGAGCATTAGGTTCTCTCAGTGTGGGTATCAGAGTTGTGCACCTTGATATTTTCTGTGTCTATGTCTCTCTCTCATGCTAGGTTAAGAGTCTAAGATCAAGTGGATCTTTGTGTTAAAGAGACCTCTGTATATCTACACCGCACAAAACACCAAGCACTTCCAGATCCTCTTTGTGGCAAAATCCAAAGGAAATTCCTCAGGATCCCTGTAAGACCTCCTTCCCCTTTGGTCCCTCCTAAACTACATTCTTGACCCTCCCTTTTCATGTAAAAGACCATTGCTTGAACTGAAGCAGGTTTGGACAGCTCGAATTAATTTAAGAGAAAGGAGTGAGCCTGAGTGGAAGTGGAGAGGGTGGCACAGAGGTAGGGATACAGAGAGGCCGTGCAAAGGCCACGCATGGGTGGAAGAGAGCCACAGTGAGGAGGGAAGGTGCCTCTCTGACAGAAGGATGTGCACTGTGATGCTTAGGCCAGCTATTCCTGGACCAGGTTTTCACCAGCACTCTACTGCATGGGCATGACATACTCTGTGAGGGCATTTTTCTACTGAGGAGGGCCTAAGTTGTTTGTATCTAGATGTGTGCATGAAGCCTCGAGCAGGCACAGGTGAGGCTTGTGGAAAGTGATTGGATCCGGGCAGACATGATAATCCACTGATAACTGTGATGTTGGGAGGTAAAACCTGGTCAGAGGAGCTAGGTCACTGGGGGGGCATGGCCTGGTAGGTTCTGTCTCTTTCCCTGTTCCTTAACTGCTCTCTGCTTGCTCTCTCTCATGCCACAAGCTGCTTCTTCTCTCCCAATCCCTTGTGCCATGTTGCTCTACCTTAGAGCCAGCCGATTGTGAACGGAAACCACTACAAACTGTGTGCTAAAATAACCTTTCCTCCTTCGAGGTGTGGATGTTGGGCATATGTCTCTCAGCATATGCTGAGTTGTAGTTGTTAGGTAATTTTTCTCAGTATGAGGAGTAACTAAGACACCACATTGTCCTATGGTTAACAGCAAGTACCTTCAGAGAAGTCTAATTTTTCCTAAGGCCCTGTATCACCTCTTGATGCTATCCAGCCTATTTCTCATTTCCCCACAGGCAAATTGTGTGACAGTTTTTGCTTTAAGACTAATTCTAGTTATTTCTCTGTTTATTAAATGCCCATTCAATGACATTAACTATTTTCACAAACAAGAAACTTGGAATTGCTCAAAGAATTCAATGTCATTCTAAAGTGCTCTACTGTGTAAAAAGAAGAAAGAACAAAGCCAATATAGAAAGAAGGTAGCGTCTGATTAAAGTAGGAGGGCTCCAAGCTGGGTCTGTGGTTGTAGAAGACATATGTACCTTCTCTCAGGTTCTCATCCAAGTCATAACCTTCTCCAGCTCTGCTGGCTCGATCCCTGCCCTAAGCATGGTGACCAGTCACTCGCCCTCAGAGGTGGGGACTGTGGTGAATTCTTAGAACACTTACAATTCTGTTCTGCTTTGGCACCCCCCTTTTTTAACACATTTCACACCAGGAGCAGGACTCAGCCACCACCAACACAGTTTCCAGTTTGATACCACACCAAAATGGCTCAAGCAGTTGGTCAGAGTCAAGATAAGAACTCAGAAGCATCTTGTCCAACCTGCTTCCTTTAAGTGGCCTGGCCAGGCCCTACCTCTGAACAGGAAGTGACTGATGCCCTAGTGCTGCATAGATGGTGCTGCTTACTCCCTTTCTAAAGGCCTTGCTCATTCAGGAGGGAGGAGCCTTCATGACCTAATTATCTCCTAAACTTCCTAATTGTTCTTCATTAAAGGTTATTGCACTTCGTAGTTGAGGATTATTTCAATGCAAATTTTGGAGATCACACAAACATTCAGCCCCTAGCACCACATGTTGGTAACACCCTAGAAGGTGGCTTGGAAGTGCATGAAACATAATGGTCTCATCTGAGAATAAAACTGAAGATTCAGAGGGGCTGAAGAAAGGATTGTAACAGAAAGCTTGTCGAGCCTTGCAGAGAGGGAGTGTCAATGTTTTTGACACAGTGAGAGAGGATTTATTAAACCCACCTGAGCTCATTCAGCTAAACACACTCTGAGGACTTCCCAATATGAAAAATACTGCTCTAATTCTCCAGATGATACTAACTGCAGTTCCCATGTACTGAATTGCAAGCCATACATGTATGGTTTTGTGTCCTAGGGACATTTGGGGTATTACAATGGAAGGGGGGAAGAAATTTACCAGCATCTAATGATTAGAGGGGAGAGATAGTACCAGCCCTGCAGTAAACAAGGCAGACCCTGAAATTAACCCAGAGTTATCTGATCCAAAATGCTCATGGAACTGAAGCTTTGGAAATATGAATATACCCACACCCCTCACTAGACACAGAGCATTAGGTTCTCTCAGTGTGGATATCAGAGTTGTGCACCTTGATAGTTTCAGATGTGTTTAATGTACACCTTCATTTAGACACTGAGCTATGGGACACACAAAATCACCATATAATGAACAGAGTAAGAACTTGCAAGAAAGTGCTACAGGGTAAAAAGGGACAAGTGACAAGGAGAGCAGCAGGAGTGATAACAGTGACATATGCCAGGGCCCCCGGAAAGTGGCTACAGTACTTTACAGACATGAACAATTGACTCCCGTCATGAGTCTTCCTAATACAGAAAGTCAAGAAAAGAGCCATACCTACCAGGTTACCTAACCTGGTACAGACCACTAGGGAGCATATGGACCACTAGGCAGTGGCAGACCAACGATTACGTTGAGATGCTGATAAATTGTGTAGGGAATTCAGAGAGGGTGAGCAGGGAAAAGTTCAGAGAATTCATTGCCTTGACCCACTGCTCCAGCTTCCCTGTGGTAGAGGGTAGTGGCTTGAATGCAACCTCTCTCTTCCCCAGTCCCCAGCCTAGGCTTTCAGTTTTGAAACTTCTCTTTGATGTGGACAATTTACACAGCCCTCTAGCAGCAACTTTTTGATGCCATTGTTTCTGTGTTTTGAAAAAATGATATGTGGAACTTTGGTAAGCCTTCTTTAAGCTAAACTCAAAACTGTTATATTTTCAGGGCCGGGGATATAGCTCAGTGGTTCTGGGCGCCTGTCTTGCAAGTGCAAGGGCCTGGGTTCGATCCGCGGTAACCATATACCTATACTGGGCGTGGAGACTCACGCCCAGCAACAATCAGTACCACATACCATAGTGCCGGGCGTGGTGGCTCACGCCTGTAATCCCGGCAACTCAGCAGGCAGAGGTAGGAGGATTGCAGTGATGTGAGTTGGAGGCTGAGCTCAGGGCCAGCCTGATCCACAAAGTGAGACCCCGTCTCAAAAAAAACCTTAAAAAAAAAAAAACTCTTATATTTCCATCTATAAAATGATATACTATTTTTACATATTCTTTTCAAATAGATAGAGAAATGATAGATAGACATAGATAGATCTGTTTTTTCTTGAGATTGTCCTTCCTATGCATTGCTTAAGATATGATGGTATCTAATCTTTCAAAACATAACCACACTATAGAAATACAATGTCACTGAAGTCTGGCATCTTACCAGATGGTCTCTACACCAACATGAATTTTGTCAAAATGTATAAAATTCACCTTGCAGGCATTTGCCAATGGGCAGGTTTTCCGAGAACCCATTTCTGCTAAACAACAGTTTTTTATTCTTACCTACCATTAGGATGTCAATTAAATCCTTAGCTTAACGTTTATGATGAGGTACAATTTTAAAGTAATATTTCATACACATCCTTGTCATAAAATGTTAGCTTCATAGCTTCACCTTCTGCTATGTCATTGGATTTATTCAGTCAAGGCTCCTGCTAATAAGATAAAGAATTGGTGGAGGAGGCACTAGGACATGAGGCAATTTAAGAGGACACTGAATCTCAGCATTGTGCCCACATCAACCCCACACTTGCTGGGGCCTCAGGAGAGCTCCTTAAATATCAGATCCTCGGCACCTACCTGACCCACTTGTCTTGATCTGCACCCAGCATGTTTTCTGGATACCTAATAGGTGCAGCATAACAGCAACTGGTGAGACAACTAAGGTTATCACCCTGGGAAATTGACATTGTTAGGGATGGTTTTTAACTCTGTTGCATAGAACTACTGCTGATTCCCTAGACACTGAGCACTGGCTGATCATAAGAACAATCCACATTCTTTTTATTCTGTTGCATTTCACTTTCAGCTGATTATCTGTGGGGAAAAAATGTCTAGCCAAAGGAACCCAAAACAAGTACTAAGGACTCTAGAATATTTTTCCTGTCTTTTTTTCTTCCTCCAGGCTTGAGTGTGATGAGTGTGATGCCTGTGATGTTTTGAGTTGATGTGTGATGTGGCAGTCTACAGCTGTGAGGGAAGGGACAGGGAGTCACAGCCAAACTCCTTTAGGACTTTAAAATCACTGAGCTGCTGAGCCAGTGTCAACAATTGCCTGATATTATCCTCAGGTTATAGGAGAAACATAATCCTTCTGCACTATTTGTTAATCCATGATTGATCTTCAGATACATGAAAACAAGAGTATTTTTAACTGGTACAACAGGCAAAGCTCTTTCTGCTGTAACCTTATTTGAGTCGACCCTAATTATTGACCTAGACCTGAGTAAAAAAGCTAGTGTTCCAAAGAGAAGAGACTCAGATGCCCCTGAGAAAGAGGATGATATTAAAAATCACTCCATGGGCTGGGGAGTTAGCTCAGTGGTTCTGGCACCTGTCTTGCAAGCGTAAGGACCTGGGTTCAATTCCCTGGTAACTATATACAATACTGGGTGTGGAGACTCACACCCAACAGCAATCAGTACAACACACCACAGTGCCAGGCGTGGTGGCTCATGCCTGTAATCCCAGCACTCAGGAGGCAGAGGCAGGAGAATTGCTGTGATGTGAGTTGGAGGCTGAGCTCAGGGCCAGCCTGAACTACAGAGCGAGACCTTGACTCAAAAAAAAAAAAAAAAAAGTCACTCCATTATAACTTCTTTGCTCAAAAGAACTTTGTTAACTCTTAGTATCTCTAGCATTTTGACTATAAAAATGACTGAGAAAAATTGTTTAGAATGATTTTACGACTCATATGACAAAGATAATGTGGAATCCAATGTCTAATTAACCACTAGTCTTATGAATCTTTTATACGCTTGTCTCTATACAGATCTGAGATCAAAATTAACATAAAAATATTATTAAAAACATGAAGTAGTTAAGGCATTATTTAATGCATTATTTAGAAAGATTAAACAACAGTTGACATCGCAATTTTTATTCCATGAACTAAACAAACACAGGCCTTCTTCACCTCAGCAAATCCCACCACTACAGGGAGGAAATCAGTGGGAGAAGTCAGCCCTTTTAGGAGTAAAAACACCTTCCATGCAGAGATACCTAGATGTCACTGAATCTTTCTCCAAGTAGGAATCTCCTCAACTGATCAGCTTCCCAACAACTAGCTTCACCCCTGAGCTGAATATGGCTTCCGCAGATCCCTCCCTGAGCTACTCCCTACCACAGGTGTGCTGTAAGAGTCTGACCTCTAGGTACCACATTAACCTCTTCATCTTCTCCCCTGGCTTCCAGTCTGATCTCACCAGTGAGAAGCATCACAGCGACAGTGGAGGGCAGGAGAAGCTGGGAGTTTGATTCCCTCTGTTTCCCCCTGTCAGGCTAGAGTCTCACAGCGGTCACAACCCTTCAGTCTGGCAGTCCTGTCTCCCCACAGCAATGGCCCTGCTGAGAGCTGCACTGCTCCTTCAGGCTGATGGAGATGACTCCCTCCCTCCCTCACTGTTCTTAACTGTAGTATTCCTGGATATTCTGTCTTTCTTTGTCTGTACCCAGTAGCCCTATCCACACCTTTGTGAAGTCTCATTAATTCTTTTATTTTATTATTTTGTAAATGACCCATCCATTTCCTACCAAGAAACTGAGGCATTGTATAGCTGCTCCTAGACTTTTTCAAGAAATTTCAATTCTGGTACATCCTTCTCAGGTGAAGTCACTTCTGACATCACAGATTTGTAGTACATAAACTTACAGTCTCTCAGATGTACCTTACAAGGTCCATCATGTCCCATTTCCACACACTCTCCCCCTGTCATCTTGCAAGTCACTAAGACTCTGACTACTGCCTCAGACATGACCTTTTGACACAAGTGTCCATCCGACTTGTAGTCGTGAAGTTCCAGAGCTTCTTGACCTATGCTAACTTTATCTGCTTATTTTTTAACCATTCCCTTCCAAGACCATTTTGCTGGCTCAGCTGTTTTAAGAGAGCTCAAAACTCAACATCAGCTTCAGTTTCATAATTCCAACTTGTTTAGGAAAAGAGCTAGAATCTTGATCATTCATTTTCACCCATCCATGGCCTATCTCATTCAGGATCCATTTCCTTCTTTATTCATTCCATGTACTTCATATATCACCCTTGGTTTTGCTTTGCTTTGCTTGGGAGGGTGGAATCTTGCTGTTTCCCAGCCTAGTCTTGAACATATGAACTTGTACAATCTTATTGCCTACGTCTCCTTGCTACTGTCTCTCACACACACACACACAAACATATGCACACTCACGCACAGGGACAGTTCTGATCACTTCAAACCAATGCCTTGTTTTTCAGTCCTCACTGTCAATGTCCTACTCTTATTTATAAATTCTTGGTATGGTTCAAAGTTGCTAGGCTTCACCTTCTTGAAGGCCGGCTAGGATGTGCACCTGAAAAGCCTGCATGCCTCAAGGCAGAGATGCCACTCCATTACTCTGTAGGTATAAACAGACTTTCTGAGATATTCAACTGTGCTTTATATGATACTTTCAGTTTTTCCAATCTTCTGAGAGTAATTCAAACATCTGATACTCTTCCCACATCTTGTCTTGAAAGTCACAGAAAAAAAAAAACAGAGTTGTCACAGATAGAGTCACAACACCCCTACCTCCAACAAATCCATAAAGGTGTGGATCTCAAAAGTAATCCTGACTTACTTCTCGTACCCCTTGAAGGTATAGCTCTGAACTCCCACATAAAGAAAAAGTACCTGCAACACAAACCCCTGCCCCTCCTGGTATCTCAGCTATTCTCTTCTCTTCTCATGATTTAAAGCTTCTGTTTAAGAAGAGTCTCCATTCGCTCTAATTTCTCATATTTTATTCACACTGCAGACCACCTAAGTAGGTTCTTCAATCTGTTCATCCAATGAATGTGTTCTCAGGAATCTGTTAACCTGATTGACAATTTCAGGAGTTATCCTCACTCCCTAGTTTACTTCTCCCTCCAGTTGACTCTTTCCTTTTAGAAACTCTTTCCATTCAGTCTTTCAGAGTGTTCTCTATCTCTGCTCCTTCTTCTTGGGTCAGACTCTTCGTTTCTTCCTCCTCTTCTGCCAGGTTCTTAAGTGCTATGTTTCTCAGGCATCAATTATTTATCCTCTTCCTCTCACACTGATCCATGGAAATTTCAGGAATATTCAGTGATAAAATGATGATTCACAGATGTTTTCCCACCTTATGCACTCTCCTGAAGGTCAGATCCAGATTTCCAATAATGTGTACGGTCGAATAATCACACAGACATTTCCAGTTGAACATGACAAAACCAAGTCATCATCTTTCATCCTTATTCATTCATTGCTCCAGGAAGCAGGTCAGCAGCTAAACATTTTTCTAGATTTCACCTCACCCTCCATATCCAGTTACTCCTAAATCTAGTACAGTTTCACTGCCTTGACACGTCTGCCATTTTTATTACCCACATTGTCATGGCTACTGACCCAATAACAAAACAGGCCGCCTCTCACAGCCACCATTGCAACTATCTACTAAATCGTTCCCTGCTTCTACCCTTTTCCCCTCCAGTCCACCATTCAGATGACCATCCCAGCAATCTTTATAAAATCGAAGCCTAAACATCACATTCTAGTTTAAAATGCTTTTACAGTTTTCAATGGTATAACAGTAAGGGAAATATCTCAGGACAAGACTTATGCACTGGACGATCCTGATTTCAGCCTGCTTTACAGTCATTCTCTACCTGTTTAAAATCCATTCTGCATCTCTGTTCACTCACATTCCCCTAAAATATCATGTTGTTGTAGATATCTATGCCTTTGTGTATATGTTCATGCTTTCAAGAAGACCTCTCTCTCCCCTATTGGCGTACAGAAGTCCTACCTGTCTTTGGATAATCACTACAGTGAAGCCTCACACAAGTGCTCCCCTCAGAGTGGCACATCTAATGAGGTCCTACGTGAAATCCAAAGTTAATCCAACACATAACAGCATATGTGTTGCACTATAGTATAATTCTTTGTTTCCAGATCTGCTCACCCTATTAGATTGTAATGTCTTAAAAACAAGGGCTGTATTTCTGGATTTCCTATTATTTAGCATCAGCCCTTAGGAATACCCTATTAGATACCTATTAGAATTGATCATGTTAGAGATGGCTTGTCCAAATATGAATACAAACACAAACGCCTGGAATAGAAATCTTACTATTTAAAACACATGACAAAATAAAATTTGTTAGTTGTAAGGCCTTGAGGAAAAACTAGGTCTCAAAACAAGAATTTCCTATTCAGGTATGGTTTATTTACACTCCCAACTGAAGAGAAAAGGGGCAGATTGCCTTTATCCCTTTGGAATCTAGTCTATGCTCTGATAAATATTAGAACAGGCCATGCCAGTGCCCCTTTATTCTGATTCTAATCCTACTGTGAGCCCAGTACAGTATGCCACACACTGTACAAATTTAACCAGCTTGGAAAAGGTTGAATGAAAGTTGTCTTTGTTGCTTTGAGACTTCCAGGTACAGAACTCCCCGAAGCTCTGTTTATCACTGGCCATGGAGATACTTACGTCAACTGAACACTTGGCACTTGGGTACACAGGACAATTAGTGCTCAGTAGTTTTTTTATTTCTTTTGCATTTACTGAATGAAATTTGCTTTTCCACATTCTTATCTAATCTGTTCTCCAAGCTCACCAATCCTCTCTTCGTGCCAAGCTCTTCAGAAAGACAGTGATGGTGATGCCTGGTACCTGCTAAGAAGTCTCAGTGACTTTTATATTTTCTCTTTATAGAGTAATATTTACTATTCTCTCATCTTAGTTAAGCAAAAACAAAAGTGATTTAAGTTAGTAGAATAAATAAAACCATTGATTTACCTTAAATGTTAATTTGTTGCCACCAGTTGCTTAGAAGTGAAACTAAGGACGCTTCTGCATCTGGGAGAACTGGTTCCTCCCACGCTTCTGCGAATTCTCCTCACCTGTCTTCCGCAGAAAAACTGGCCAGCCCGCTGGACCTAATTGGATGGCCTGGGAAGACTGTGCAGACTCCAGGCAGGATTGGCTCAGATCCCTGTCAATCTATCCCAGTCTTGCCTCTTAAGTTTACACTCTGTTGCCTAAGAAACCCGGGTGAGAAGGTAAGCACAAGCTGCTTGCTCTGGAAGAAAAGCCCGCAGGAAGTTTTGGTAGCAATTGTATGGTTTCTAAAATAGAACCAAAGCTTTCCATATGTATTTTATAAGGTAATGTTAAGCAAAATGTCTTCCTTTAAGCAGTCACTTCCTGCCCTTCCGTGGCACCCACAGTAAGAGGCAGGAGGATTACTGAGTTCGAGGCTGAGTTCAGGACCAACCTGAACTACAAAGTAAGACCCTGTAAAAAATCAGTTATACTATCTACATCTAGTGCAACATTCTTCTAATAGTTGTCATTCTCACATTTATAATTCATTTTTCTAAAGTAGTGAATCCAGCTGTCAACATTATCAACACTTTTGCTAATTTGCTGAATCCTACAATGCACAGAAAGTAGGTCTAGCTGAACTAACCACTGTGGAAAACAAGGCTGCTTAGATGATTATAGCACTTTTATCTTTAGTTTTGAGAAACTTATACTAAAGTAATATTTCAAAAGTTATATGACTTATTTTTGCTATTTTATGTTTATGATAGTTTAGGGGAAAGGTGAATTTTTCCTGTTTGCAATCCATTTAGGGATTGCCCTTATTATTATTTAAATACACATTGAATACACATACATTTAAATATACATACATTTTAATACAAACACTACACATATCTATATGAATGCAGACAGTAAAGGGCCAAGCTCAGAAAGTTTCATTTGGGAATGACAACTCCACTGGCAATTGTAGTAGAGGATATGTATGTTACACATTGGCCAAAAAAAAAAAAAAAGGACTATATTATAATTTGTCCATGGCTTGAGGCTCTGCAGGATACCGCAAAGGTTAGTTAACTAATTAAGGTTAGTGAACTAATTTTTCTGGCCAAGAAGATTGGGAGACACCCTAGTCTGTGGGCCTGGGTACTGATGCCTGCTTTTAGCCAGGTTTTTAGTGACAATTGGAGGCCAAAGGCAGAGAAGGAAAATTTGTAAAACTTAAATGTTGGCCCAGAGGAAAATGGGTAAATTTGAGATTGAAGTGTGACTGCTGAAGAGAGCAGTGCCATTAAAAAGAAACCAAGTACTTTGCACAGAAACAAATCTTTGAAGACATCTTAGGAATCATCAAGGCCCTGCTCACCACAGCCTCAAAGTTTCAAAGCTCAACCTTCATCTGAGATGAAAGGCCTGATGCTGCTGCTCCGCCGCCTCTTGCCTGCCATTCCATGGATGGTTTCTCCTCTGCCATGTGACCTTGCCTTGGAGACAGGCAATCAGGAGTTGAAATCTTTACAAGCAGCAAGCTAAAGTAAACCTTTCCTCCTTTAATTTGTGGCTATTTTGTCCCAGCAATGAAAAACAAGTTAAGTCACTGAATATCTTATTTGATAAAGGAAGAGCCTGATCAAGTTTTTTTAATGATTCATTTACATTTAAATGACCTTGAGTATATAGTCTACTTCATAAAGGATGTGAATCTTTCTAATAACTTTATTTTGTGAAATTATCATAAAATTCACCTCTCTGCAGTCAGGTATAATGAAACTATACTATCCTGGTAATTCTTGCTCACAAAGTTGAGTTGACTAGCGCCTCTTGACTTTCATAGGATTGGTTTTATTTGCACTGAATGTGTGCTCTACTTTGCAGGCTAAGAAACAGAGATGCCCTAGCTCTAAATAGCAGAAAATAGAACAAATAGATGTTTTGTGGTTATATAGCACTGTGTATATTTGGATAATGAATGTGTATGTAGATGTGCAGTTTTCCCATTTCCTGGAAGGTCAGTCTTTTCTGCCCCTGTTCAAAGAATGATTCCCATTGATTCCTTGATCCATTCCTTTACCAGTTACTACATGAATGGACACCATGCTAATATGTAAAATACATTAGTGAAGAGAACACACTCTAAATTTACATGCAGGGGGCAGTGCACTAACAAAGGCATAATGTATAAAATACATAGTATGCTAGAAGTTGAAAGTGTATAGAAATAAAACAATTAGTCTAGAGGGCTGAGAATGCTGAGGCAATAGGAATAAGTTTAAGGAATACTGACGTTTATAATTTTAAAAAAGGTAGTTGGGCTAGGTCTCATGGAGAAAATGGATTTATCCAATGAATTCAAAGTCAGAGGAAAGTTTACAAATTGACCGGTCTACTTTATTACAGCATTTCTCAAGTGTGCATCCTGACATACTGTCAGTATTGTTCACTTAAATTTAGGAATGTTCTTTTTAATCTACAAGTTCTACCTCCCTCCATCCCTTTCTTAACTTTGCAATTTATCTGTTGAAAACCCTAAGACCATTTGAGTAGGAGTTTCTCATAGCCTGGATTATGCAGAGTGCACACTTGTGAGAAAACTGGCAGCTGCCATCAGAGGTCAGCCATAACCCTTAGGAGTTAAGGCCCACTACAATTATCATGCGTCTCTTTCATTAGAAAGGCATTTTCTTTTTTTCTTTTTTTTTTTTTTTTTTTTTTTTTTTTTTTTTTTTTTTGAGACAGGGTCTCACTTTGTAGTTCAGGCTGGCCCCAAGCTCAGCCTCAAACTCACATCACAGCAATCCTCCTGCCTCTGCCTCCCAAGTGCTGGGATTACAGGCGTGAGCCACCACGCCCGGCACTGTGGTATGTGGTACTGGTTGCTGCTGGGTGTGAGTCTCCACACCCAGCATTGTATGTGGTTACCGCGAAATTGAACCCAGGCCCTTGCGCTTGCAAGACAGGCGCCCAACCACTGAGCTAACTCCCCGGCCCCTAGAAAGGCATCTTCTGTCCTTTTTAAAATGATTTTTAGCAGCCATTGGTGCTCAATGCCAAGATCCACTAGTTCATGGACTTCTATTTCGATTGCTTCTTTTTCATTTATTAGCTCAAATATTTTCATGAAGATATACTTTCCCTCATCTATTCTTTGATGATGTACTGCATTTTAGTCATTGTTTTTAAACCAACAAATGTTTATACAAATGTAAATACTAATACAATGCAAATAATATTAACTTTTACAAAACTATATGATGCACTGGCATTAGTGACATTAAACAAAAATAGCTTTTAATTTAATTTTTCATTTTTATTGATGTAATTCTTTTTAGGTGATACTTTTTAAAGCAAATGTCCTATCTGGGACAGAATGACACAGCTGTTTTTTAGCACTGCAGGGGTCACTGAACATCCAGCCATGGACCAGGAATAATACTTGGTTACCTAATAGGAACTGGGCTTCACAACAGGAAGTGAGCAGCAGGCAACCTAGTGAAGCTTCATCTGCATTTCCAGCTGTTCCTTATCTATTTACAGACCACCATTACCTCCTAAGCACCACCTTCTGTCAGATTAGTGGTGGGAGGAGATTCTCAGAGACCCAAGAACCTTACTGTGAACTACATGGTCAGGAATGCTGGGTTTTGTAGTTTTTTTCATATGGATTTTATACAGACTTTTTTTAGATTTACCAAAGCATTTTTAGAGGGTTTATATAAATGTTATTGTGTTTTTAATTTAAAATTTCAATTGTTTATTTTTAACATATAGAAAAGCAATATGCTTCACGTTTTTTGGTAAGGCTAGTCAGTATTCTATAACATCATTGGTCTTTTAAAAGAGTCATCTTTTGAATTTAAATTTTTCTATTGTTTTCCAATTTTCAAATGTTCATAATTACTTTTGTTTCAACTACAAACACAAATACAGTAACTATGGCACCTAAAACATATTTTTTCACATGTACTTAATTACTGATCTTAAAATATTTCTTTTGTATGATTTGCTAATAAGTTTTTAAGGAAAAAAAATACCCAAACCCTTAAGAGTTTACCTTAAATGAAATATATAAATAAACAGCAAAATTCTTCATAACTTATAGAAATGTAGTTTATTTCATGCAAAGCTACACAATTTTCTTATATTTTAATAACTAATCATATAAACATTTCCAAAAATTCATTACATCACAATAAATTACAATACAACAAAGGAACTGCAAGTCAATAAGTTTGTCAAAATCAAACTGGGAAACAATTATGCATAGGTAAGCTCAAAAATGCCAACTTACTCATAGGAAGCACTTCATAGCTATTTACAAATACATATTTGAAAGTGTAGTGAGAATTTGCAGAGAAAAATAATTAAACCTACAACCCACTGGTCAGATAGGAAAATATTTGTCAGATCAGGGAATAATGGCTGATTAAAGATACATTTGGCATCATGCACTAAAAATGAACATAGTTAACACCTTGTAAAATTATGATTAGTTGTACACTTGAAAAAAATTACCTTCTATTTTATCTAATCAACTGAATTAGAGGATAGGAAAATAATAAGCACTGTGTTAATGCAACACAGAAGTTAAGCTTTTGGTATAACGTACCTGGGAAATGCAGGTGTGTTTCAAATTCATTTTAGACTATTGAACTTTAGAATATTTTGCCTAAGATCTTGTCAGAACTTATTTGAGAAAAAATTTAAAACTATAAAAGTAGTATTACAATTAGTTACAAAAAAACAAAAATTAAATAGCAGGAATTAATATTAATATTAGAGTTCTTTTGTATTTTTCAATGTCATAATTTACAAATATATATTAGAGTAAATAATTCGAAAGACAAGTCTACAGGTTCTCTATTTCTAAAATGAGAAAAAGTCAAGTTGGTTTCAAAATATGGACAAAAACAAATCCATTGGATTGCTTAAAAAAAAAAAAATACACAGTCTCTCCCCTACAACTTTGTATAGTAGGCAGGGAAGATGTTAGCCAGCATTGTTTAGATAAATACAGCTCTGGGGAGGGTGACAAGACTTATTAATAATGTCAACTCTAAATGGTGTTGTACAATTTAACAAATTATGACTTTACATGTCTGCCATAGTAAGATGTCCTTTCTACTCTTAGGAACTAAATACAGTAAAATTTTCCTTTTTCAAAATAATTTAAGATCAAGATAGCCACAAAAGAAAAGATTTTCCAGGAGGAAAATAGTTAACACAAATACATTTTAGGGTACCTATGACAAGAGAAATATGCTAATAGTCTTGCGTTATTAAGATATGTAATAGCCAGATGCACACTTGTAGTCCCAGCTACTGAAGAGGCTGAGGCAGGAGGATCACTTGAGCCCTTAAGTTCAGACTAGCCTGAGCAAAACAGGGGGACCTTGTCAAGAAAGAAAAGGAGAGGGGAAAGAAAGGGAGTAACTAGGGAGAAAGGAAGAAGGAAAAGAGAGGGGAGGGGGAAGAAAGACTGCTTGTTTGCTTGTTTGCTTTACTGATTTAAAAATTATACCAAAGCCTCAGCTGACCTCAATGATCAAATCTTTGAAAATAAAATAACATTTTAGTTAAACCAGACTGGACATGGAAGGAATTAGAGGCAAGGACATGTTCTCTGCCTGATGGGAAGGGGCAGGTACTGGAATTGATGGCTCATAAGGCCTGGTCTCTCAGCATCTGGAAAGGAGAGAACTCTACCTGGCACCTCAAATCTCTGGGCAGAAAAAGTCACAGAGTTGGCAACACCCTGTACACAGAGGCACTGACATTTAAGAAAACCTCCTTAGTCCTCTTATACTGTTTCTACTCTACTAAGGAAAAATTTTAATAATATATCTTTATTTATGAATTCCTTTTTTAAAAAGAGACTCAAGGTTCTTAATGTCTTGGAATTTTTTTTTTTTTTACCCTTTTCGGGAATACATTTTTAAGGGAAAATATTACACTGAAAATTATTTCACCAAAGTGCTCTTAGTGACCCAAATGACAGCATACTAACCCAGCATACTTCATATTTACCTTCAGGTGTGGCTTGGGTGTCTAGCAAAATCTGTTTTTTACTTTTACATTAAGCACATTGCTGCTTTTAAAGTAGTGGGATTCATGGTCAGATATAGCTCCTTTTAGGTATACTACCCATCAAAAACAACAGTGTATACAAAACAGAAGAGAATCTATGAGCACTGTGAAAGCTATATAATACAGAGAGGTCTCAGAAAAGAAGGCATAAGAAAGGAAAAAGTGACAAAAGCAGCAGAAAAGAAAGACAAAACCCTAAATCCATTCACTTCTTAATATTTAGTACAATCTATTTTACTATGAGTATGCTGGTGTTTCTCGGAACATGTTTTTTAGTACAAATATACTTTTGTTCTTCTGACTTTCAGACATGGGCCATTCAAATTATGAATACAAAACTTATCTTACTGAATAGTGTGTACTGTAAGGTAGAGAAGATATTTTTTCTTTACAATGATAATCAACACACCATTAAGAACATTCCCTAAAACTATTAAACATATTAAAAATGAAGTTTGCCATTGAACATAAATGAAATTCCTTCATAAACATGCTAAAACATACTTTTAAAAAGCATACCTGTTGACTTTCCTACCCACATTTAACTCAGGTACACATTCTACTTAAGTTTCAGGAATGATCATTTACACAAATAGTGGAAGCAAAAACAAATCGACAGTATTACTTTTTGAATGTTTGCACTGTTAAATTCTCTGATCTAGTCTTAAAAAAGAAAAAGCTAATATTTTGATTTAGTTTCTTCTACTTTTGTAAAAAGAGGGCCTTTTGTACCATGAAATTATTTAAAAACCCTCTATTCATTTGGAAGAGAGATAATTTTTTAACAATTACTCATGCACTTATTTAAGAATGTTTTTTAAACTAGGCATAGTGGCATTTGAGGAGGCTGAGATACGAGTACTGTAAGCTCAAACTCAGCCCAGGCAACTCAGTAACTTGGTGAGATTCTGTCTCAAATGAAAAAAAAAAAAAAACACATTTTAAGTGATGAGATGCAGCTCAGTGCAAGGACCCTGGGTTCAATCCTCCATACTGAACCAAAATATAAATAAAGTTTTTGATCAAAAAATGCTCTATTGGGGCCAGGGATTTAGCTCAGTGGTTCCGGCACCTGTCTTGCAAGCACAAGGACCTGGGTTCAATTCCCTGGTTAACCACATACAATATTGGGTGTGGAGACTCACGCCCAGCAGCAACCAGTACCAC